>CAUYON010040236.1:0-27518 GCA_963573935.1 Arctocebus calabarensis | reverse complement strand
ATATTTTCATTGAACTGGTTAACAGAGCCTTCATGGCATTTTCTTAGTTATTGTGTTAAGACATTTATATTCTACATTCAGTAAGTTTCACCTGTATGCTTCTAAGATGCACCCTAGGTGTGGTCCCACCAATTACCCTCCTTTCCTCCATCCCCTCCCTACATAAGGGATTTATATATTAAAGATTTCCCATTGAGATTATACATGTTGTCTTGCTCACTTATTATCATCACAAAAAAACCCACTAAATTATTATTATTATTATTTTTAGAGACAGTATCACTTTGTCACCCTCAGTAGAGTGCTGTGGTGTCACAGTTCACAGCAACCTCCAGCTCTTGGGCTTACGTGATTCCCTTGCCTCAGCCTCCCGAGTAGCTGGGACTACAGGCGCCAGCCACAACGCCCGGCTAGTTTTTTTGTTACAGTTTGGCTGGGGCCAGGTATTTTAAGGTTAGCTTAAATCATAAGCAGTAATTTGTGTTCATGTTTGCAACTGAAAAAGAAAAATAAAAGGGCCAGCGATTATACAACAAATCTTGTATTTACAAATTAACTTATTTACTTACTACGAGGACAGTTCTACAGAAGAAAACGGCAAATGAAGCAATTCCCAAGAAGGCAGTGATAAGTACAGGTTTCCAAGGCAGTCCATAAAAATCAGGCCCAGGCTGAGCATCATCAGTCAATGTAGCAACTAACTGAAATGGACATATTAGAAATAATGAGAAACCTGAAAGGAATTTAACAATAAATCAGTCATAAAGAATTATCTATACAAATTCTAAACCAACTTCTATCAAATTACTCCCTCAAAAATCTTCCAGTATCTACCACTGCTTCAAGAAAGACATTGGGAATCTCATATTTCTTGTTTGGCTTGTAGTGGTTTTTTTTTTTTTTTTTTTTGCAGTTTTTGGCCGGGGCTGGGTTTGAACCTGTCACCTCTGGTATATGGGACCGGCGCCCTACTCCTTGGCCGCCCTGGCTTATAGTGTCTTTAAGTATTATGATTATAAATGTCTCTAAATTGAGGATATAATTCCAGTTTGCAACAAGCCCTGCCACATCACACTGTCTAAAACATGGCTAGAATCCCTCTGAATTATACTTACCTCTTGGATAAATTGGTTATTATTTTAAAAACCATCTAAAACAAAATATGTAAATATACACATAATCAACCTTTATGGCTGCAAATAAAACCAATATGATAATAAATAACACAAATGATGTTTTATTCCTCTAAGTTCTAAATCTTCAATCTATTCTACTTTTACATAAACAAAGAACAAATGCTAAATTCAGGAAGTACCTGATAACTGGTCTAGATTAACTACTGTGAATTTAACTATCTTTCATAAAACTCAATGACTTAATTCTAAGTATTTTCTCGAAGACTGCATTAAACAACCGCCAGTTCTACTTGCCCAGTGCAAGTACACCATCGTAGGGTTCCCACCCCCCAAGAAAGCGTGTGTAGGGGGGGAGGGGGTTATGGGGAAAAGACCTGCAGGCCTGCTTCCATCATGACTACAAGCCAAAATATTGCAAAGTGCCTGCCATTATGTAAGTGCTCAACAATAAAACGAACAAGTGATGAAACCTTCTCAAACACACTCTCCTTCCCTGTGCTTCCTTAAACAGCACAGAAACGTCCAGCCTGCCTCAGGCCTCACACATTCCATCTCCCCTTTGTACCGTCAGCGAACCCACTCTGCTCAGAACTCATCCACCCGCCTGCTACAGCTGGGGTCCCTCCCTGGAAATAGGGACCGTCACCTCCAGCAGCTTGGCTATGAAAGCTGCATAGAGAACCGACAGGGGTCCCAGAAGCTCCGGGTCCCCCGGGGCGGCGGCGATAGAAGGCACTGTGGCAGGTACTGAGTCCATTGTTTAGGGACAGCTGAGTGGGGAGGCGACGCTTCCCTGCGGAACGGCACTGGATGCTGCTGACAGTCGCCGTTTCCTCTTCGGGAAAGAACCCGGCTGAGGAGACGGATTGCGGTAGCGAACTTCGCCTTCCCCGGCTACTCTCTTTCCGCCCTTCGCCGCCTGTAAAACACGTCATCAGATAACGCCCGGGGCGGACGTCAACGTGCCGACGCAGGCCGAGCCCGTGAGGGCGGGGCCAGAACGGATAGAACCAACCAAGAAGCGGGAAGGAGGAAAACAGTGAATAGAGCCTAGAGGAAGTATCAAAGTAAAGGCGGAACGCCGCCCGGGAGAACTGCCAATTAAAAGGAGCACCACTGTGACCAAGCGAGGGAGCTACCAGCGAGAGGACGGCGAGAAGAAAGGCGGACCTCGCATGCCTGCCCAGAGCCGCACCCCCGCGTCCCTGCGTGCTGAGACACCAGGCACCTGCCCTGCAAGTCCAGGCAGGGGAGGAGGGCCCCGCGCCCACTCCCCTCGGAAGGACCAGGGCGCGGGCTGGGCTGCCGCCTCCGGGCGGACCCTTCCAACCTGTCCGCTTCAGTTCACGGCTTACTCTTCCGCTTTCTGAACTGCGGTTACTCACGTTGTCTCCCATTCTTCCTGACACTCTATTTCAAGGCCTAAGGCCTTGAAACGGAACCCCTATGCCAAGGGGTTCCGTTCTGTGTGACACATTTTTAATGTTTTTTAATTTTTTTTTAAGAAACATGGGTCTCTCCATGTTGCCCAGGCTGGACTCAAAAATCCTGGGTTCAAGTGATCCTCCCAAGTAGCTGGGATTGTGGGTACTGGACCACATTTTAAGGTTACATGACTCAATGACTCATGGAGAGAAAAGAGAAAAGAGTGCAGTCTCTGTGATATCAATAAAGTGCTGCCCCGAGAATACAGACTGACCACAGGACAGAACAGAAAATCAGGAATAGACCCAACTGCATTGGAAATTTGGGATACAATTAATCAGCTGGGGACAAAGACTTTTTAGGAAACAGTACTGGCATATCTAGATCACCATATGGAAAAGTAGGATCTTTTTCTCATTGTTCACAAGGTTAAATTCCCAGTGTTAACAGAAACCTGAATGTAAAAAGTGAAAAGAAACAAGTACCATAAAAATTGGGGTAAATTTTTCCATGTAGGACGTGTGGGCAAGACCTTGCAAATTGTGTTATATAATTTATGTATTATACATTTTGGGGGGCACCTGCCTACAAAAATTGCAAAGTTAAGAAATGACAATCTGAGAAAAAATATTTGTAACATATTACAAAGGAATAATATTCCTAAAATATAGAGCTTTACAAATAAGATAAAAATGGTCAGCAAATGGGCTGAAGAAATGAACACATCTCAGGAAAAGAAGTGCAAGTAGCTTAACCTCACTTATAATGAAAGAACTGCAAATTGAGCCTACAATGAGATATAATTTTTCACTTATTTTGGCAAAATCCAAATATTTGACAACATACTCTTGCTGAGAGAATGTAGGGAAAGAAGCACTCTAATACATTCCTGATTATTATACAGGATATTATATTATTATAAAGGATACATCCCCTATGAATGAGAACTTGGCAATCTCTCCCAAAATAATTTGTATGCCTACTGACTCAACAATCCTATTTTAAAAAATCTATCTCAAAGATACTAGGGATACAGTAACAAATGCTGAAAAGATACATGCACAAACCTATATTATTCCTTTGTTATTCATAATAACAAAGGACTGAAAACAAAATGTCCATCATAAAGGAGATGCTGAATAAACCAAAGTATACTATGAAGCTATAAAAAAGAATTTTCTATACTGCCAGGGGATAGTTCAGAACACATTTTTTGAAAACAAGATGTAAAGTATTTGTAGAGCACTATTTTTATCTAAGAAAGTGAGGAAAGATAAATTTTTTATACTTTTGAGGTAAAATTGACATTGAATAAATGACATGAATTTTAAAGTCATTAAAACTTACCATTTGGTAAGTTTTGCTATATGAATACACCTGTGAAAACCATCATCACATAGTGAACATATCCTTCACCTCCAAAAGGCTCTTCTTATCCTCTTGGAAATCCCATCTCTTATAATTTTTCACCTCTTCCTGCCCCCCAAACAGAATTTCTGTCATAAATAATACTTTGCATTTCCTAAAGTTCTATGTATAATAGAATGATAGTATAATGTACAATATATTCTATTTTCTCTGGCTTCTCTCCTTCAATGTAATTTGAGATTCAGCCACATTCCTGCGTATATCTGTAATAAATAGCTCAGTTGTATTGCTGATGAGTATTTCATTGTGAGGATGTACCATTATGAGTTATCTGTCACCTATTGATGGGCATTTGGAGTTTCCCCCCCACCCCCCCGTTTTTGGCTTTTATTTTTTAAAAGCTGCAAAGAATACTGATACAGAAGTCCTATGTATGTTTACTTTCTCTTGGGGAAATGCTTAGGGAGAGGATTGACTGGATGGTATGACAGGTGTAAGAAACTGACAAACCATTTTCCAAAGCAGTTATACTACTTTACATCCCCACCAGCAATGTTTGATACCTCCAGTTCCTCCACATCTTCTCCCACACTGGGTATAATCAACCTTTTTAATTATAATAAGTATGTAGTGGTAACTCACTGCAGTTTAAATTTGCATTTCTCTGAAAACTAATGAACCTGTTTTAACGTTTCTGTATATCTTCTTCAATGAAGTGTTATTTTACTAGGTTATGTTTTCTTTAATGGGTCTTGAGAATTTTTTATATATTCTGGATATAAATCCTTTATCAGATAGATGCTTTGCAGTGATTCTTTCCCAGTCTGTGGCTTACATTTTTCATTCACTTAACAGTGTATTTTGATGAGAAGTTTTTTTGATTAAGTCTACATTATCAAATTTCTCTTTTGTGAATCTCTCTTCTTGGATTTGTGTCCAATCTAAAAAATCTTTATGTAACCTGAGTTCAACAAAAATTATGTCTTATTTTTCTTCTAGAAGTTGTTTAGCTTTAGGTTTTATTCTTAGATTTATTTCAATGTTTTGCATGTAAATAGCCAGTTGTTTCAGTACCATTTCTTGAAACTTTCCTTTCTCTACTTAAATTGTCTTTTCACATTTGTCAGAAGTTTGTTGTCACATATGTGTGGATCTATTTCTGGGTTTTCTATTTTGTTCCTATGGTCTATTCATCTGCTGTCCTAACTACTGTAGCTTCATTGTCAGCCTTGAAATTAGGTAATGCTTAAGCTATTCTAGATCCTTACATTTTGCATATGAGTTATACATTCACTACATCATTTTCTACACACACACACACACAAATTACTGGAATTTTGACTATGGTTATCCCGACTCCAGTGATCAAATTGGGGAGCTTAACAATATCCTTAGTTTTCTAACTCATAAACACAACGTATGCCTCCATATATTTCGGTCCTCTTTAATTTCCATCAGCAATCTTTTATAGTTTTGCTGTCTGTTTTATACATTTGCCAAATTTATCCTTTTTTAATACATTTTTTGATACTCTTGTACATAGCATTTTTAAAATTTCAATTTCCAACTGTTCATCGCTAGTATTATTATACAGAAATACATGCTTTTAGATGCAAATCTTTATCTAGCAACTTTCTTGAACATACTAGTTCTAGTAGCTTTTTTGTAGATTCCACCAGATTTTTTGTGTAGACATTCACGTTATCTGCAAGTAAAGACAATTTTCCTTCTTCCTTCTGGATGCATTTTATCTTTTTGTCCTGCCTTAGTACATTGGCGACTGCCTCACTGCACTCCAGTACAAAGGTGAATAGATGTGGTCAGAGTACACATCCTTGTTCTGCTTCTGATCTTGGGGAAACACATTCAGTCATTCACCATTAAGTATGATGTTAGTTCTAAGTTTTTCATGGAGGTTATTTCCATGAAATAAGTTACTTTTTATTCCTCATTTGTGTATTGGTTGGGTTTTTTTACATCACTAATGTTGACTTTCTTTCAAGTGTTTTTTTCTGTGTCTATTGAACTGAACATTTCAGTTCTTTTTTAATTTGTCAACATGGTGAATTACATTAGTTTATTTTCAAATGTTAAATGAATCTTGCATCATTAGGATAAAAGCTATTTAGTCATGGTATATTTTCCTTTTTATACATTGTTAGATTTGATTTGCTAAAATTTTATTTAGCATTTTTGTTCATGAGAGATACTGATTTGGGGTTTTCTTCTCTTTGTCTTGTTTTGGTGACATGGTAACAATGGCTTCAGATGAGCTGGTATTTTCTGCTGTTCAACGTTCTAGAAGAGTTTGTGTAGAATTCTTCCTTATAGATTTAATAGACGTTACCTTTGAAGCCGTCTTGGCCTGGGATTTTGTGTAAAGGTTTTTAACTATAAATCTAAGTTCTTTAATAGCCTTAAGGTTATTGAGATTATGTTTCTTCTTGAGTGAGCTTTTGCAGTTTGGGTCTTAGACAGAAATCCTTCATTTCTAATTGTCAAATCAATTGACGTAAGTTGCTCGTAACAGTCCCATTTTATCATTCTAACATCTGAAGAATCTGTAGTCATGTCCTCTCTGATGGCTGCTGTTGGCTGACTGGGCCTCTTCTCTTTTTCCCATGATCAGTCTGGCTATAGGTTATCAATGTTATTAATCTCTAAGAACCGGCTTTTGGTTTCACTGATGTTCTCTATTTTCCTTTTGTTTTCTATCTCATTTATTTATGCTCTTAACTTTTTCTTTTCTTCAGACTACTGTGGGGTTAATTTGCTCTTCTTTTTCTAAGTCTCCAACGGCAGAACAAAAATCACTGATTTGACACCTTTCCCTTTTTCTAATACAGTGCTATAAATTTCCCAGTAGTGCTTTAGTGAAATACAAATTTGATATGCTGTATTTTCATTCAGCTCAAAATACTAATTTTCTTTTTGATTTCTTAACTCATATGTTATTTAAGGAGTGTGTCATCTAGTTTCTGAATATTGAGGGATTTTCCAGATTTTTCCATTGTATATCAGAGAATATACTTTGTATGATTTGAATCCTTTTACATTTATTAAGACTTTTTTTTTTAGAGACAGAGTCTCACTATATTGCCCTTGGTAGAGTGCCAAGGCGTCACAGTTCACAGCAACCTCAAATTCCTGGGCTCAAGTGATTCTCTTGCCTCAGCCTCCCAAGTATCTGGTACTACAGGTGCCCACCACGATGCCCAGCTATTTTTTGTTGCAGCTGTCATTGCTGTTTAGCTGGCCCAGGGCGGGGATGAACCTGCCAGTCTCACTATATGTGGCTGGTGCTGTAACCCCTGGCTATAGGCGTCGAGCCTCTTAAGACTTGTTTAATGGCCTACAACATTATTTATCTTGGTAAATGTTCCATGTGCACTAAAAAGAGTATAAATTTTGCTTTTCTTGGATGGAATGTTCTATTGACATTAATAAAGTCAAGTTGGTTGATGATGATTTTCATACTTTCTAGATCTTTACTAATTTTTTATTTGTTCTGTTATTGAGAGAAGGTACTGAAATCTCCAGTAATTGTAAATTTATCTATTTTTCTATTTTTCACAGTTCTATGACTTTTCTTTCCTTCCTTTTTTTCAACAAGGTCTTGCTCTCTTGCCTGGGTTAGTGTACAGTGGAATTACAGCTCACTGCAACCTCAAACTCCTGGCCTTCTCAGTTTCTGGAATAGCTGGCGTACGTATGCATACCACAATGCCCAGTTAATTTTTTTTTTTTGAGACAAAGTCTCACTTTGTCACCCGGACTAGAATACTATGGTCTCAGCCTAGCTCACAGCAATCTCAAAGTCCTGGGCTCAACCAAACCTCCTGCTTCAGCCTCCCAAGTAGCTGGGACTACAGGCACATCCATCCCACCCAGCTAATTTTCCTATTTTTAGTAGAGATAGGGGTCTCTTTTTGCTCAGGCTGGTCTCAAACTCCTGAGCTCAAGTGATCTTCCTTCTCTGGCATCCCAGAGTACTAGGATAACATGTATAAACTATGGTGCCTGGCCATTCTATCACTTTTTGCTTTTTGAGGTGTAGTATGAAAGGCAAAAATAATTAGGATTTTTATATCCTTGGCTAGCTGGTTATTCCTGGTTATATACTTTGCTCTGGAATCCTCTTTGGTTTAATACTGTCACTGTGGCTTTCACTTGACCCGTATTAACACAAGATTATCTTTTTCAATGTTTTTAGTTTTAACCTTTTGTGCCTCTTTATTTGAAGATATCTAGTTGAGTTTTGCTTCTTTCTTCTCCTCTTTAATTAGGGTTATTTCCAGTTACTGTGATTATTGAGATGGTTAAGTTGAAGATAAGCAGCAGCATCTTTTTTATAATTTGTTATTCTCTTTTTCCTCTTATTCTGCTTTCTATTGGATCAATGAATCTTTTTAATGACTAATGTACCTTTGTTGGCTTATCAGATGTAGAGTTTTCATCTCTAGAAGTCTGATTTGAGTATTTTTTAAAGTATCTTTTATGTGTCTACTATTTGTTATTCTAGTGATTACTCCAGGGCTTATCGTATGTCTTTAACTTCAAAATCACAGCCGCCTTCAAATGACACTATACTATTTCATGTATATCACAGGAACTTTGTAATAGTTACCACCATCTCTCCCTCCTCTCACCTGTACACTACTGTCATACATTTCACTTTTACCTGTATTCTAAGCCCCATACTACATTGATATTTGTCTTCAAACACTTCTCTTTTGTGGATATTTAAATAATAAAAAGTAATATATATATTTACCCACGTGGTTATAATCTGGCATTTTTCACTTGTATGGCTCCAGTATTTCCATTTATTGTCATTTTCTTTATGCCTAAAGGACTTCTTTAAACATTTCTTGTGGTGCAAGTACACTGGTAAATTCTTTCAGCTTTTGTATGCTGGAAAAAATCTTCATGGCGTCTTCTATTCTGAAATATATTTTGCTGGATATGATTTTGCAGGTCAATAATTTTGCTCCTCAAGTACAGTAAAGGTGCTAGTCCACTGCATTCTCTCATGCCTTGTTACTGACAAGAAACACGATGTCACCCTTCAGTTCCTCTCTACATAGTTACTTTCTTCTGTGGTTGCTTTTAAGAGTGTTCTTTATCACTCATTTTGAACAATTTGATTCCTATATATCTTGGTGTCATTTTCTTCATGACTCTTGTGCTTGGTCTTCACTGAGCTTCTGGGATTGACAGGTTTATGGCTTTCATAGATTTTGGGAAAATTTCAACCACTATTCCTCAAGTATTTTTCTGAATTCCCTTTCTCCAATGATTAGGTTGCTTGAAAGTGTCCCACAACTCACTGACACTGTGTTCATTTTTCTTGAAGTCTTTTCCCCTTCTGTGTTTCACTGTGCATAACTTCTATTGCTGCATCTTCCAGTTTCCTTATCTTTTCATCTACAGTGTCTAATCTGGCATGGTAGTCCCATCCATCCAGTACATTTATCATTTTGGGAACTGTGTAGTTTTCATCTTTAGAGGTTTGATTTGGGTCTTTTTAAAAATATCTTTTATGTCTCTACTTAACTTCTTTAGCATCTGAAATATAATAATAACATTGTTTTAATGCCCCCACCTAATTCTGACATCTCTGGCAATTCATGTTTGGCTTTGATTGGTTAATTTTTCTTGTCATTTAGGTTGTATTTTCTTGCCTCCTGGCAAGTCCAATAATCTTCAATTGGATATCACGCATTACAAACAAATATTCTTAAGCTTTGTTCTCGGATTCAGTTAGGTAACTTGGAAACAGTAGGTTCTTTTGAGTCTTAAGATTTCTTAGGCAAGAGATTAGCAGCATTTAGCCTGAGAAACGACCCCTCCAAGTACTCTATCCAGTCCGCCTGTGATTTTGAGGTTTTCTCGGCACTATTCCAGGCCCTGTGCCAGGAACCATTCCCTCTAGTCACTTACATGTTTTGTTGTGTCACACTCTCATGCTGATCAGCATTCTGTCTCTCCCTGTAACTGTCTCCTCTTGCTATTCCCCTGTCACCTCTCCCCAGCAGGGTCTCCCTGGATTATCAGCATCATCTCCTCAACTCACTCGACTCCACTCAGGTTTCCCCTTTCTGGGTCATAACCTGGGTACTCCTAATGCAATAGGCTGGAACAAGTGTAGAGCTCATGGCAATTGTTCCTCATCTTTTAGGAATTAATGTCTTTTGTTACCTTGAAAATGTTGTTTCAATTATTTTGTCTGGTTTTTTTCTTTTTAGTTGTTTCAGTTCGAAGGGTTAAGCCAATATGTATAAAGCTATCATGACTGGATGTGAAAATCATTTTTTCTTAATGGTAAAATAGACAATGAAATAAATTTTTTAAATTACCTATGGAAGAAAGTAATAACACCAGGGATGAAACTGAGACAAAAGCTAGAGTACTCTGAATAGACCCTGTTTTATTAATTGACTTTGGTTCTTATAAACAACAAAATAAAATAAAACAAAAATTTTTTAAAGCAATTCCTAAAAGCTGAAAGCAAAAATATAACAATTAAACTAACTGTATGTCAAGT
This sequence comes from Arctocebus calabarensis, assembly GCA_963573935.1. Classification (NCBI taxonomy): domain Eukaryota; kingdom Metazoa; phylum Chordata; class Mammalia; order Primates; family Lorisidae; genus Arctocebus; species Arctocebus calabarensis. The sequence continues at coordinate 17,042 of CAUYON010040236.1, read as the reverse complement.
TGTTGGCAGGACCACAGAAAGGAAGTACTTCAAACTCATGCTAGTGGGATACAGCTTAAAGACAAAAGAACTATAAAATGTTCTTTAACTATTTCAATAACATACTGTTGGTGATAGTGTTGAATTTGTATTTTAATATTATTGTATGAATATTTTAAAATAGGGTAAATGATTATGTTGCTGTCACTGAAAGTTGGGTTTTCCAGCGTTGAAGACAGAAGATACAAATGTAAGATAGATAAATGAAGTAATAATCTCTATGGCTTCCTAAATTTTGATTGGAAGTATCCATATGATATTATGATGAATATCTGCATTGAAAAACCCCACAGATTTCCTAACTTTGTCTTCTGAAAAGTCCTAGAAATGATGGCCAAGTCAAAAGCAATAAGCAATCACAGCATCTAGAATGTAATTTTTAAATACCATTTCCCATTAAAAGGAACAAGAGTTCTTTAGAGAAACAGTTTCTTCTAGATCGGGACAGAAAATGTACAAGATGAATTTGGAACATTCTGTCATACTAGAAAGCAATAACAGTGGCAAAGACCATGAGCTAGTGTCAGAGGGCCCAGGAGACAAGCTGAAGAGGCTCCTGTGAGCCAAAAATGGGAGAAACTGATCATCAATAAGAATGCTTACTATTCTCCACTGGATTGAAATACTGCGTACCAACCATTTTTAAAATCATAATGATTCTTAGAAAAGTGACAAAAAACCTTCCTTTAAACATTATTGGATGATGCTAGGAATAATGACTTGTCAAACTCATTATTTTGTAAACTGTTTAAATGAAGATAAAGAGTCAAATATTTATCCTGCCCCAGCTATAGAAACCAAGTTTCAGGGTAAAGAAGAGTTGATCATTAGTTTCTCTTTGCAGAAGTATCCCACCCTTTAATTGAAGAAGGAATACCATAATCAGAGTATCATTATTTTATAACCCATAATACATTAACAGATCTAGTCAATATTACTAATAACTAGTAATATTTTTTTAAAAAGAGGGACATTGAGATGTTAAATGCCTCCTAATGGAAGTATACAACATCTCCTATTAAGTATTCTTGTCGAATAAAATTGAATTTGAATTTTGACTAAGGATACAACTACCAATTCCCAGGAAATATGAAGAACCAGAGAAAATATGCATTACTGGGAATATGTAATTAGTAAAATCTAGACCATGATATACCCCAGACGCCAAGCAGAACTGTTTCTTCAATGAATACACTGCTACAACAACAACAAAAGATATAGTAACTGGTATGAGACTTCCCCTCCCATTAAAAGCAACTAGAAAACTAGACAACTATATTTTGTAAGTGACACAAGGAAAACAAGAAAGGGAGCCCCACAGCCACCCAGCTTTCTACCTGGAGGTACTTTCTTGACCTCAGTGCAAGGAAGGGGAACACAGGCAGAGTACACCACTCTTGCCAAGAAAGCAAAGATCAGAGTTTGGGGAGACTGAGGTACCTGAAATAAGATGTATGCTATAAATGAAGAGATTTCAGAAATCTGCAAGATGGACTCCTTAAGCCTTGGCAGAATTCTAAACATCAAGTGTAGGGTAAGATTCGTGAGGATGAGCAAAGAACAACTAAAGGAAAAAAGAACTGAAGCGAAACAATTCCCAGAGTTTTCACAGGGCTGGGAATCATCTGTATTCCAACTAGTCAAAGTAAAAAGACACACCAGAAAAGTACGGGCAATAGCACATAGAAAAGTGCTCTGTATCATGAATCATCAGAAGATACAACTAAAACCACAAAAACATACCCAACCAGAACAGCCAAAACTTAAGACTGATAATACCAGTATGTTACAACATTCGAACTTCAACAGATCCTGATGGAAAAGAATAATTTTTCAAAGGAAAGTGGTTGTACAACATTATCAATGTATTTAGTGCCACTTAACTATATACTTAAAAATGGTTAAGATGGTAAATTTTATGTTATGTGTATTTTATCACCATAACAACAACTGAAGAGAAACAGGAGGAGAGGGGATTTTGGTTGTACCAAATAGTGAGTGACAGTAGCAATTATTATATTGGGTGATGGGGGCCACAGGTTCTTTGCTTTGGTATATGAGAAATTTTCCATGGTAAAAAACTAACACATAACTTCAAATATTTAAAGTATTACTACATAAAAGGGAAATCAGACTCTATAGAAGAAATAATGTGGGGGAAAATTTGGAGCTAATGTAAGAATGAACTAGCCTAGGGAAGAAGGGGCACCCTTGTAAGGTAGGTAGTTTACACTAGGAATTGTTGATACAAAGGCTGCAGGTGTCAGAGCTGCAGTGGAGGAAATTAGTGCCATTAGTGATAAGTACGACTAGGAGGCTTCTACAGTGTCTTCCAACCCTCAGGATTCTACTGACTATCCACCAACCATTAATCTATGAATCTCACTTCTGGTGCAGTTGTCCCATTAAAGTTAGCACTTCATTACTCCTGAGCTGTACCAATAATTATCTATACAACTTATCTGACACTTCACATAAAGTATTTCATATGTTCTCCATTTTCCTGCAACTTTTTTTTTTTTTTTTGAGACAGAGCCTCAAGCTGTCACCCTGGATAGAGTGCTGTGGCATCACAGCTCACAGCAACCTCCAATTCCTGGGCTCAAGCGAGTCTCCTGCCTCCATCTCCCAAGTAGCTGGGACTACAGGCACCCGTCACAATGCCCGGCCATTTTTTGGTTACAGCCGTCATTGTTTGGCGGGCCGGGGCTGGATTCGAACCCACCAGCTCAGGTGTACGTGGCTGGTGCCTTAGCCTGTTGAGCCACAGGTGCCGAACCATGCAACTTTCAATATATTTGATAAGCCCTTTTCTTAAAGCTCTTTAAAAAATCAGAATTGTGCTTTATGCCCGTTGTATTCTTTCATTCCTATCACAATGTCCTGTACATACCTGGGCATCAGAATGCTTTTCCAAAAATCCCTTTCAAGTCTGTAATACCGCCCCTTCCATCTTGCTCTCCATGTCTGTGTCTCCCCCCAGTGTGCCCCAATCACAGAGCATATCCTATACCACAGCTGTGTGCCCTTGCCCACGCCTAGAAATGGGGTAGGTGAATATCTAGAAATACGGTAAACAGAGTTTCTTCCACACCTGGGGCTGTTAATTTTTTCGAGTGATGATGATTCATTCTGATAATCAAGTTCTGAATTCTGAGAGGGCTGTAATTATGGAAAATTTCACTACATCTTCACCCAGGTGGCTGTCACCACCACAACCATGGGGAAAACTGAAAAAATGGTTTGGCTTTCCTACCTATCTTTCCTATCCTGGTGGCCCTGCTCCTGAATCCCCAAGATGTTCAATGTCTTTACGTGCTTCTGACCACCCAAATGAGAAGTAGGCAGAGGACGAGACACTACAAAATGCCAGCTGCTACATCAGACTTCACATCATCAGGTCATTTAATTCCGACAACCTAAGTAGGTATTGTCTACATTTTTCAGATGAGAAAACTGAGGTTTAGTTTAGTAACATGCTAGATTTCTACATGAGGGCTTGGGATTTAAAACCAGACCATCCTGGCTCAAAACCCATGCATTTTACAGAACAACAACAAAAACAATAAACTCTCTTTCTTCTACAAGTCCTGAAATAAACAGAACCTAGAAAAAAACTACTTTTGTTGAGGAGGACACTTTCTCCATAGCTCTAAAAGGCAATTTGGGCTCCAACATCTGAAAGCTTAATACCCATTTCTATGATGTACCCTCCCCTCCAAAAAAAAAAAAAAAATCCAATTTCAAAAAGTACCACAAGGGGGAGCTAAGTCCTTAAAAAAAACAAAAAAAAAACAAACTTCCAGGTGAACCAAATGTCTCATTTGGATCATGACTCTTCAGAAAGAGCTGAATAAATTCCCCCTCCATAAGTGACTCTTTTCCAAGAAAGAGATCTGACCACTCCCTTTGCCGCATAAAACCTTCCAAGGCTCTCCACTGTTAACAGTCTGACACCATTTATTATGCACAACTTCCCTTCTGACTTGCCCCTGCCCCCCTCCAACAGATGGTCCACACTGTGACCACAGCAAAGAGTCCGCTTCCCCGGCTTCCGCTTCCCCAAGTGTTTCCTGCACACCTCTGCACACCTCTGTTTCTCTGACCGTGTATTGCTTCTGTTTGACTGCATGCTGCTCCTTACACCCATCCCTTCGGCCCCCTCCCCTGCCCCTCTGATCAAAAACAAACTATAGTAAGGTCCCACCGGTCCTCCAACTCTGTTAGACCATGTCTCATCTGACTTCGGGCCTTTCCTATCATCCTCCCACCACGACAAACCACCATATGGCACATACTGTCCTACCATGGGGTGATCATATTATGTCAAGTGAATAACTTTATCTCACAACTAGACTGAAAGGTCCCTGAGAGGAAGAACCGTGCTTTCCAGGTCTGCACATGTCCAGCCCTGGCTGCAGCAAATCCTCCTTGTGTGCTGAGCTGAGAACCCACTTAACAGTCATACATCCCTGTGGCTCCTTTCAGGGGCTACCTCCAAAGGACAAGGAGCCAGTGCCACAAAAACATTTCAAGTTCTTCACCTCATGTTCAAAATCAACTTAAAAACTGTAATAATCAACCTGCTAGCTGAAGAAACCACGTGTCAAACTTACCGACTTAGTTAAATAAAACAGGAATGAATATATTAAAAAGACTGCATTTTCCAACGGTGTAACATTTGCTGCCTCTTCAACATCTATCTCTAGGTGCTTTTTTGCATCAACGGTATTGGCAGGAGTGCCTTCTGTCGTAATCAGCCCTAAAATTGATTACATGAGGAGGAAAATAAATATTTTATGCTGTAGAATAAGAATTCATTTTAAATATTTATCAATATCCACTTGCCACTGTGCCTGGAATACGTGGCTATAAAACAACTGTACCGAGAAAAAATTCAGAACACCAATTAGAGCCAACATACCCTTCAATTATAAAACGGACTCATCTCCAACCTACTCGCCCCCCCGCCCATCTCCTCCAGCACCTCCTTAGTGATGTAACCACTATCACAACCTCACAACCACATTTGCTCATGGAAATTGAGAAAGAGCGAGCATCAGTCTGTAGACCTGCAGGTGGAATGCACCAAGGTTTCATTTGCACAGCAGCCAGCACCTGGCAGGTGCACAGTAATTGTTTACTGATTAGATGAGTCACAGCAGCATAAAAGAGAACATGGTAAATGCCAAGAGGGACTAAAAGGAATTGCTTATGGGGCAGGTAACTGGGTCTGTCAAAGAGGCCAGATTCTAGTAATAACTAAAAGGATTTCCACACGCCAGGGTGGTCAGGATTTCCATGTGAGTCTAACATGCAATTTGAAAGCAGGTGGACTAGTTGCCTCTAAGTTCTGTCCTAACCCTAAGATTCCATTCACTATGTGAATCCAACTTCTAGTAAAGTTTCCCCATTTATGTCAGGATCTCAGTCCCTGAGATGCATTAAGGGACATTTGGGAAGATTTGACTATAGAAGTCATAAAGGCCATTTTGTAGTATAACTTAAAAGACAGGACAAAAAACTGTTAATTCTGTAAGCAGAATTTTCCCTAACTTTGAAAATTACTGAGCAATAGGGTTTGTTGTGTATATGATGCATGACTCATATTCAACCAGCAGAATCTTTTTGAGTGAAGGGAGTTCAGAAGTATATATATTCATTATACATGAATGCAATGTCCTCTGGAACATGGGAGACCTCTGGAATGTCTCAAAAATTGGTGGAATTCTCCACACCGTGACTCCTCCTGTCCTCTGTGTGTTTGTTTCGGGCGGATGTGTCAGTGCAGCGCTGCCAATCCCTGCAGCGTCACACAGTAATGCTCTACTTTCCAGACCAGAGTCCTTAAAAATCGCAAAATGGTAATGACATCATCATGTCACCATCACCATTTTAGACTGACAAAATAACCCAATTAGCTGTTCTGATCTACTTGTAAAATCTACTACTAAAAAAATTAGAAAGCTCCTTATACAGGAGGGTTTGGTTTTTTGAACAATTTTTGAAAATATTTTCTCATCTCCCACTAGATATTTACTGGGTGCCATGTGTGACAAATGTTGGTCTACACTGGGTTATTACACACTGCAAAGTCCTTACTGGCTCCTGTAGGCTAAACACACCTGGACCCCTTCATTGGGTTTTACAAAGTTTTATTTACCATGTCCAAATAGCAAATGAAAATAAGAACTGCATTTTTCTGTCTTTTATATAGAGAAAAGGAGGGAAAGTGGGAAAAACCACAGAACTTGTGAGTTTTAGAGCAGTGTTTCTCCAATTCTAACTTGCATCCGGTCAGTCCTCCGTGGACGGCTCGTTGAAACAGATTGCTGGTCCCACCCCCAGAGTTCGTAATGCTATTGGTCTGGTTGAAAACTACTATTTTAGAGTGTAAGGCCTTTCAATAACATTTTAGATTAAAATAATGCATACAAGGTAGTGACAGCCAAGCATTGGTTTGTAGGTTAGTTATAGTCTCTGGCCTCTTTTCAATATATATCTTTTTCTTTTTAGAGATAAGGTCTTCGCTGTTACCCAGGCTAGAGTGCAGTGGAACGTACATAGCTACAGCCTCAAGCTGCTGGGCTCAAGTGATCCTTCCACCTCAGCCTCCCACATAGCTGGGACTACAGAGGTGCACCCCCACTCTCAGCTAATTTGTCTATTTTTTGTAGAGATGGGGTCTTGCTATACAGCTCGAGCTGGTCTGGAAATCTTGGCCTCCAGTGATCCTCCCACGTCAGCCTCCCAAAGCACAGGGATTATAGGCATGAGCTGCCACACCCAGCCTTTCCATCTGTTAACTCCTACTTTTCTCTCAAGTCATTCTGGCATCTTTTTTTCCTTCAATTTGTACATATCTGTATTATGCTCCCCTCTATTTCCCACCTTTGGCAACAAATCTCCTAGAAGGTCTTCCATGTGATTATGTCTCCACTGTGTAGAAAAAAATTGGCAAGGTTTACCTGGGTCCAAATCTTTCTCAGTATTCAACTTCTGTGACACTTCTGCGGCACCCATGTCCCCCGTCATGAGCTGGTCCAAGGAGGTGTGCTCTTCAGGAACCTGCATATTAAGTTCTTCCACATTCTCTTGAGAGAAATTATCTTCATGGGGTGGCTTCATCTCTGTAAGTGACAGGAAAGGACAGGCTGGCACAGCTTGCTGACACTGCCGATCAGCTAACTCCTCGTACAGGGCCAGGGCACCCCAATGTTGCCCCCCTGCATGGACAACCCATGGGGTGCAACGGGGCAGGGAAATAAGAGTTTCAGTTTCTTTCATCCCACTTGAAGAATGACTAATCTACAAAATAAAATTTACTAAAAAGTATTTCATAAGTCAGTATGTCTATGGTAGGGACCTGAACAACTTAACCCCCCTTGGCAAACTGGCATACACCCACACGAATAAATGTGCAAGAGTCAAGAGCAGAAATGTGAAACACCTGTTCGACACAGAAAAAACATGAACTCCTTCAGACATGCTTTTCTCAGAGTTAGTACAGGAAAGGGCATTCCATGCAGAGGCGACTTGCCAAAGTGCCTTTTACATACTTTCATAGTACCTCTAAGAGTTAAAGAGTGCAAACCCGTCTCCTTCCCCCAGAGGTTTAGGGCATAGTCCAATGTGACCCACAGCAAAGATGAGTTTCTTTGCAGCCTCACATTTCACCCAAAAAATTCATTTGAATTTTGCATTCTTATCCAAAATATATCTGTTTTGGTTAAATGCAAAAACACTTCCCTGCACTAACTTCTGAGGAAAAATTAGCACTCTGGGGAGATGGATTTTCCTGTGGCTTTATGTCCCCGTGGTACTCTACCACACGCCCTCAGTTCAAACACCTCTGTTTAAAAAGCCTGGGTTCAGAGAATAGAACATGGAACGAGGAATTGGAAAGTTTATGTCAGGATATTTGCTTGGGGCCAATTCAGCAAATATTTACAGAATGGCTTCTACACTGTGTTAGAAGGCTCCTCTTCCTGATTCCTTGCTTGACTAATTTGCATGCAAGAACCTGAGCTTGCAGGGGAGTTTAACTGGAGTGTATGACTGCTCCCAAGGGGTGGGAAAGAACACATCATCCCCAAGAGATAATGTTGGGGGGAATGAAGAAACCCAGCAAGGCAGATTTGAAAGTTATACCAGTCAATCCTTGGGTATAGAGCAGTTACTTTATGATTTTAAAACTGCATTCAACAAAGCCCTTCCATAATCTTACACAAAATCTGTCCTTTGTTAGCAGGTCTACATTGTGTATCATTTCTTTATTTATAGTTTTCGCTTCAGCTTTTTATAAAGTTTCCCTTTGAAAATCCTAATAGTCTCAATTGTCCTAAGCAAAAAGTAAGGAATCCTCCTCCTTACTCCACCCTAAAAGTAGGCAGGAAGGGACATGTGTAGGCCTCCTTCTGTTGTCCCTCTCCTTTAGACACACTGGAAACTCAACAGACCTTTACAAATAAGATAGATGGCACTTCAGCAAATTCCGCCCCTCACGCCCAGCCAGCTCTACAAGGCCACCCGCAGGTACCTTACCTTCCCCAGGTTCGCCCCAGCCTTCCTGGAGAGGTGATGCCACTGCCAGTGGGGCTGTCTCCTCTTCGGTGGAGTGCCTGTACCTGACAAAATAGATCAGGTCTTGAACATCATCTAGCACTGCAGCCTCTTCAAATACATTGCTTTCCTTCATGCCCTGCTCTCTATTTCTGGTCACACGAGCATCAAGCATTTGCTCTGCTATGCTCAAAATCTGTGACTCAGAAGCACGGAAGACCTTATCGAGGACTTTCTCCACGTTGTAGGGCAGGCTCTCCCGCTGTGCTGACTTCAGCTTTAATGACATTTCTCGTAGCATGGCTTCCAGCTCGTGGACATCAAAGTACTTCTGGAACCGCTGCAGAGACTGCTGCTCTTTAAAGAAGGTGCTTATTATAGGCAAGTCCTCCCTCTTGTCTCTGGGCTTGGGCTCTATAGTTGTATGTGGAGCCCAGCGGAATGGGTCATCATCAAGTTCTTCAGAGGCAGACCCCTGGCTTTCAGTGTCCAAGAATTCCTCTCTGTCCTCACGGTCCTCTTTGGAGAGTTCTTCTTGCCCAGGCTTCTCTGCAAGCCCTGGGGTCTTCAGATGTTCCTCAGGGCTCTCTCGTTTCAGATAATCAGGATCATTCTTCTGAAATACTTCAAGTAACTCTGGAGTCCAAGTTTTTACCTGGTCGGGAAAGTCAGTCGTGTCGGACGGTATCTGTGCTTTCTCATCTACCAGTGGGTGATCGCCCTTTCCTACTACTGTCCCAGCTGGTTCCCCGCCTACTGTGTCGATGCCTTTGCCAGCAGTTTCATTTTTGTTTTCTCTACCCAACACACTAGCTTCTTGCTTGTTTTCTTCGATTTCTGCATCAGCATCAGTGGTCTCTAAAACTGCTGTTTCTGGGATTTGCAGATTAACGTCTAACTGCCTGTCCTGAACCCCAGGGTTTCTGTTTTTAGCCTGTTTTGCACTTTCAGCGTTTTCATCCTCCAGCAGTTCTTCAGGGAGATAATCCTCCTCCTCTGCTTCTGGCTTTTCAGCGTAGAAGCCTGGTCCTCCTGCACCAGCAGCCTGGCCTGCTTCTCCTAGTCCCTGTGCGCCCCGCACTGCCTTGTGATGAACAGACTCTTCCACAGAGGAGTCTTCTCCCACCTCTTCCTCAGACAGCCTCTTCATCTCACTCAAGGGCTTAGGGACTGCCCCAGCCATGTCTCTTTCTGGTGGCCATGAAAGATTTCTTCCTGGAATGGGAACCTCTTCTTCCAGTTCTCTTGGCAAACCAATTTCACCTGGGGAGGAGAATCTTGGTTGATTTTGAGTTTTAAGAACTAGATCCTCTCTAAATTCCTCACGTTGATGCTCCACTGAAAGTGTGTGTGGTTTTGGTCCACTTAACACAACATCTGCTTCCTCCACACTGTTTCCGGACACATTATGCTGATCATCTACGAGTGGTACGCGACCCAAGGACTCCTGTTTAATCTTCTTTGCATTCATATGATTCCCCACAGCTTTACGCACAGAGTCACTCCCTGAGTCACCTTCCAAAATCTCTCCAGGCTTTTTTTCAGGGAGCATTCCTTTGGAGATACGAATAGCTGTGCCTTCTAGGTCATTGTCTTTGTCATCAGAAGCTGACTGTAATATGTCTTTACCCTTTTCAGCAGCTGGTAAAGAGTTGAGATTATTGCTTTGCGTAGAACTGTGCATGGTCACCCCTTCTTGCTTTTCATCCTCTAACTCGGTCTCATCTTGTACCAGGCCCCTTTTGGATTCCTGAACTTTCCACCCTTTTCCTTTAATGTCAAGTTCAGTGTCCACTTCTGAGCCTTTGTCATTATTTGTTTTAGGAACTTCTATAATCAGAAGACTGTCTTCCACATGTTCAGGGTCAGTGTATTCTGTTGTTGATTGTGGGTTCCCCTGTTTGCTACCTGGAACTAAGGAAACATCATCTTCTTTTTCTTCCTCTGAATCAGAACTCTCTAAATCCATCACACCTGTTTTTTCTTCACCTCCAGTGACAATAGAAAAGATAGTATCTTCCCAGTTTGTTGGAACATCTGTATCATCATTTTTGATGCCAGAGGGCACAGTTCCTTCAACCTTATCCTCTTTATTTGTATTCTGCTCTTTGTCTATAGAGTATTTCTCAACTCCAGATTTCACTGGGGTTTCCTTATCTTTTCCATTCTCGAAAGTTAGTAATGGCAGCTCTTCAAAGTCTTCTAGATTCTCCTCTTCCTCCTTCTTGACTACGTAATACTCAGTTTCTAATTCCTCATCAAAATCGTCCTCTAATGAGGTAACAAGGCTGGTTGTCTCATCATCAGATACAAGTGCATCGGCAGTTGAGCCAAATTTGGTTTTCAAGTCCAGGGTCATTTCTTTTTGCAAAAGTTTATAAGCATCCTTCTTTTCCTGCTCCTTTGAGACCTGAGAAATATTGTTAGTTTTGTTGTTTTCATTTTCTGGCACTTTTAATTTCTCTTGCAGCACTTCTTTAAAAGTTTCAAATGAAGGATGTTCTCCCTGAGCGTCATCTGCTTGGCTGTTTGTGTGGGGGTGGTTCTTCTGAGTCATAAATTGTTCCTTGAGATCTTTAGTGTTTTCTGAGAACACACTTTCACTTTCCTCTGAGCTGACTTCTACTGGTTCAGGCTCACTTTCTATAGATACTTCAGGATGTTTACCCACATGCTGAGAAATTTTTTCTACAGCTTTCTCCGTGTTTCCAGTTGTAGAATCATACAATTCCAAAAACCCTAAAAGTTCTTCTACATTATAATTATCAAAATCATCTCTTCCTCCATCAAAACAGACAAAATCTGTTTCCTGTAAGGAAAAGAAAAACATTAGTATGTCGCTAACCAAGCGTCAGAAGAGCAAACTCTTACCCATGCTAATGACAGAGATAATCTCAAATTCATAGTTGGCTCCAGAGGGGCATTTTGTGTCAACCTTGAGCAATGATTGTTCTTGGGCAGTGAGGGGATAGGAGGCAGGAATGCACCTTCCCGCCCAAGTACTACCACTGGCTTCCCTTCACTCTTTTTTCCCCAGGGAAGTAATGATTCATGTGGTCAGCAAGTTTGCTCAGCTCCACCCCCTTTTCTGTTTCTCCACCAGCCAAAAGGAAAATACATATTCTGTCCCTTCACGCTGTCAGTTTTAGAAGGCAGTCCTACTTGGGGTGGCCTCCAGTTGGCTCGCTCAATCTGTGGCTGGGTAAGGCCATTTATTGTAGACTACACAATGTTAGAAAGCCTATTATTTCTGCACACTTGAATCATACTCCCTAGACAGCTTTATCAGTAAATAATGGTGACATTTTTATCTCTACCTGCCCAACTCCTGGAATCTCAATTTGTTTTGAGCTCAGCTGGGGGAAAATGGGTTATCATTTATTGGGTTCCCAAACCCTCCATACTTATGTCTGATGTCCTGGGCACTCACCTCTTAACAACCCTTCCAGAAGAAGCTGAGAGACCATCTAGCTCCTCTACCCCCACATCCTCTATGCTATACTTCCCTGCTCTCTCAGTAGAAACAAGCAGACTCACCTGGCTGTCAGGTTCTAAGTATATATGGATTTTTGGCTCATAACGTCCTGGGATTTGGGTATAGGTACCAGAAAAGTAAACATGTAAAAGTACAAAGAATGATGTCAAGAGGGTTCCCCACTTTGTTAGTATCACAGGAACAACTTGAAAACAGGATTGAGAAGGTGTGTATCTTACTTTAAATCAGATTCTAGGCAGTCACTAAGACTGGCTTTCAAGATTGTCTCTCAACCTACACTCTTTCTTTTCTCCACTGGTAAGCAAACTGGCATACCAAGAGTCATAAACTGAGGGAAACGTTAAAAACCAACAAAGATAATTTTCATCTCATAACTAAACTTCCACCCACTCTGTGAAGACCTATCCAACATGGGAAGGGATGAATGATCTCCCCTCTCTGTCACGTGCGTCCTGAGCCAATCCCTCAGCGTCAGGTGCCACGAGAAGACAGAATCCAACACAGGTCTCTGTGACCACTGGGACTGTACGTCACACTGTCTCACACTTAGATCTCAGGCAGTACCTTCATCAGGAGGGAGGCCAAACAGGTAAGAGGATTGGCTTTATGGCCCCTGATATTATTAAGAAATTTTAAAAATAATAAGAGCTCTGAGATTCCTCCATTCTGCCAATCACATCTAAGTACTGCGTAAGCCCAGCAGCTTGCACACTCTGCAGCAACTCTAAAAACTTCTGAAGGAAGGTAGGCATCAATTACTATAAATTTTAAAATTCCAGAAAATTATAATTCATAAAATTATAAAATGAAGAGTCTAGAACACAAAATCCTTTTATTCACAAACCATTTTAAGTCAGTGCACCATAGATAAATGCTTTATCAAATCTGCAGTCGGTACCTTACAGACGTGAGACGGGACCTCACCTGGAACTCTCAGGTTCCCTTTCCCGAATCTATGACATTAACTATAATCCCGTAAGTGACTACAGAGTCAATAGGAAGGAAACCTTTGTAAGTCTGCATTTCTGACCCAGTGCAAAATGAGTTCACTTAATTTTACCTGATTTCCATATACTTAAAACGTCTAATAGCTATTCAATAAGCAGTTTTCAAATCAACACTTTTTCCTTTTGCTTATAAAATTATTTACCTCTTACATTTAATAAGTACATACAAAGGTAGCGAATTCTTAATTTTTCAGAGCAAAGAAATGTCCTATATAGGAGTATACAGTAAGAACACCTGCTTTAATATATTAGATAACCATCAGATTATGACACGGTCTTTTTAAAATTCTTTTCAAATTTTTCTTTCTTCTTTTAAAAGGTAATCATTTATAAGCCAATTTGTAACTAAGAACAAAAAAGAAACCCACAACTTACATCTGTTGGAACTTGTAGCTCTTCTTTGGTATACTCATGGACTACCTGGATTAAATCCTTTGGAAAATATCCAAAAATACGCCCAACCTACATGAAAGAATGGCCAAAAGGGGCAAATATCAATTGAATTCTGTATCAGGAATTAGAAATGAAGCATTTCTTCATCGCCCGATTCAGCAGGAAGCAGTTAGATCGAGTCTTCACCCCTTCTCCCTAACAGCAGTTGGAGTTTCTACTCGGAGAGGGAGAATTGATGCAGGACATTTGGCGCCCTAGCCAGCTCAGCAGAGCTGGCGGACCTGCTGCCTCCTCCTTGGCGGTGTCGTTGCTGCGGCAGCCAGCTGAAGAACCAACGGGCTGGATGACAGGCCAGGAGGGGGACTTCCAACCCCCACCGGAGGGTCCAATAGCCAAAAAGGCTAGACAACTGCCGAGGAGACACCTATGCCTTGGTGTCTCCTTCACTTTACACTTAGGACTAAATGTGGAACCCCCATTTCCTATGCCTAGGTCAATTTCTTGTGAACTTCCTAGGCCTCAATTCCATGAATGGACTGTGTCCATTCATTGATACATTCATTCACCTTGCCCCCGGCGGAAGGGACTGTAGGGACTGTATTCATTCATTTCCTGGCCAAGGAACCCATACACCTATATATACCCTGAGACTAAAGGCCTAAAGGAGGAGACGGGGAAAGACCGAGAGAGAAACGGAGAGAGCTTCTCTCTTCCCACTTGAGTTCTCTCCCTCTACCAGGAGCTTTAGTGATTTCTGTATTCTTTTCTGTAAATAAATTATGTCTTACCACTGGGGGGGGGAAATAATGTAATGAAGAATCATAAAATACATGTATTTAAAAAAAAAAAGAAAGAAATAACCAGACCTCACATGGCCCTATGTGTTTTACTAGTGGACTCATTTGAGGGTATAAGATGTGTCACATACTGAGAACCACCCCCCCTTCCTTCTCTCTGCTATACAATATATTTTTAATCAAATTACTTATATAGATAGAATGTTCCACAGAAAAGATTTTCCTGGGTACCACATACCATAGAGGCTTCTCTGACCTATAGAAACAAATAAAGAGGTTGTTGGAGTTGATGGATAAATCCCTGACTTCTGAACCTCATCCTTTAGGATGAAATCAGGAGTATGAGAGTCTAGGGATAAATTGAACTAGGAAGCACATACTAAAGACAAGCTATAATTGCAGTGTTTCCAGGGTGTAGAGCAAGGCTTGTCTCTGAAAAAGGAAAGCTCAAAACTAGAAAACAGCAGCTGACTTCAAGTCTGCTGGCTGAGATAGGGCTGGAGACGCCAGAATTTGTGATGAAGTTGCTGGTCAGGAGGGTTGGAAGCAGGGTGGGGCAAAGTGTGGTGAGCATTTCATTTGTGCAGTTTAGAAGTAAGATCAGTAATAGTCGGTATTCTCTGTAGAAATGCTTTGATGTCAGTTCTGGCCAGAAGCAGGGGGTAGAAGTGTCACCTTAGAGGAACCATTCGTAGCTGGCCATGAGAAATAAGGCTGTGCATTCCTTGAAGACAGGGCTTCATTCTTATTTATCATTGGAAGCACAGAATGTATCTCATTGCCTAAAGTATGGCAAAAATATAGGAAATGCTTGTTGGATGAATGAATAAAAGCACTCAAGAGAAGGAAGAAGATTGTTTTATTCTGAAGATCAAAAAAGTTCTGAAGACAGGTCTACCAAAATTGGCTTAAATTTCCATGAGTATATTTCCTTCCACTTAAATTGGAAAAAAATATTTGTGGGTCAATGTAGTCAAATTGGAGTTTAGGGTGCCAGGAGGGAAAGGTCAGTATTACGGCAGTGTCCTTCTATAGGGAAGTCAAGCTAGGCTTTTGTTTTTGCTGAGTGCACTCATCCTCCCAAACCCCTCTGCCTCCTAAAATTAGAAATTGAACCCAGTTGCTCACTGGAGGTGATGTTCTGTGTTACTGTGAGTGGGACTACAATTTTTCTTATGACTCAAGATAAAAGATTTAACTATAATTTTCCATTATGGTCCTCCTTATGTTCCTTTCAGAGAATAGACAGTTCTATTTCCATCAGTAATTTCCCTTGAAATTCTCCTGTACTTCTGATTCTGTTGATAATACAGAGCCACACAACTCCATCTGGTCCTGCATCTGCTTGTCACCATCCGTGTGTCCCTGAAGTGGGAATAATCTTGCTCTCTGCAGAGCGTTCTGTGCTCCCCTGTAGATGTGGCAAAGGAGTCCTCACCTTGGAGCCTTCTGCTTGGTGGGTCTGTTGTTATTTGGAGTTGTAAGTACTTATTTCCTATAGTATGAAGGTAGGAAAACTGGCTACTTAGCTATGCTGGCAATGTGGCCAAAAGGGAGTGTCTGCAGAGAATGGAAGGCTGAAAAGTAAACTGACCTGCATCCTTATTTCTTCCCTCTCTCACAATCTTATTCCTTTCCTGGTTAATTATAGGTTGGGATCATTTTGGTCATGCCTTTAAAATTGATCTATGTCATCAGCTAGTTAGTAGAAAGATTCCTTGTAAAAACTTCTAGAGCACATGTTTTCTCCAAAACTACGTAGCATGCAGGGAGCACGTAGGGAATGTCCGGATCATGCCTATCTGTCCAACTCTGTTGTTACCCACAAACTCTTGCTAGTCAATCTACATCCATTTAATTTATGTCAAAATACAAGCAATGAGATCATTTTCTAACTTACAATGTCAACTCGAAGCCATTATTTGACTGTGATTTCACACAATAGTGTGCTCTCCACTAGGTGGGCACTGGTCACTATCTGATTCTTGTCCTGGTAAGGCTGCTGTGATGTCAGACATTTACTGAGTGATACTGCCTTTTGGGATGTAGTCCATGGCTCCTTTGGTGAGTAGATGAAGCCCTAGACCTTAGTCACTCTTTTCTTTTGTCAATGAAAACAGATAAGCCATGATTAGTATTGGGATTCCACATGGCAGCCCCTCTCTCTATCCACTTTCTTTATGGGAAGCCATACCAGGCCTTTCATCCATGCTCACTCATTCAGCATTCTCCCTCTTTTCTCCAGGCTTTGCTCATAAATATACAGGTGCACCCTTGAATTCACAGGATTTTATGAACACTAACAAAAATAAAATCCTGGCAAGCTGTGGAGGAGAGTACAGTGCTCGCATGGACTGGTTTAGTGGTATAATCCGTGAATGCTAAGATTGATACACATAAAATCCGTAGACTAAGTGGTAGAGTCTGGCCTTTCAAACCTTATTTAATGATTAAAACTGAGCCCCAGTCCTTCTGGATGTGTGTGTGCGTGTTGAAAATGAGGGCAATTTGATTATGTTCTTTGTCACTCCAAGATAATGCAAAAACACATATGGCTATAACTTTTTATAATACTATTATAAACCACTGACATAAAGGATTAAAAGCTGTTTTTTTTTTAAATAATTTTATTGAATCATAATTATGTACATTGGTGCAATCACAGGGCACGATTCATATACATTCAGAAATATTTTGATCATACTGTTACAGATATCCTTCATGGCATTTCCTTGATCACTATATAAA
>CAUYON010040234.1:0-34359 GCA_963573935.1 Arctocebus calabarensis | reverse complement strand
ATAAATTGTAGACTCAGCACCTGTGGCTCAACAGGCTAAGGCGCCAGCCACGTACACCTGAGCTGGCGGGTTCGAATCCAGCCCGGGCTGCCAAACAACAATGACGGCTGCAACCAAAAAATGGCCAGGTGTTGTGGCGGGTGCCTGTGGTCCCAGCTACTTGGGAGGCGGAGGCAAGAGACTCGCTTGAGCCCAGGAATTGGAGGTTGCTGTGAGCTGTGATATCACGGAACTCTATCCAGGGTGACAGCTTGAGGCTCTGTCTCAAAAAAAAAAAAAAATACATATATATAATATATAAATTGTACTGTGACCCTCCCTTGTTTAAAAACTTCCAGTGGCTTCCTATTGCCTCAAGAGTAGAATCCGCACTATGGCCTGCCTGGCCTTGCATGATTCATCCATCCTCTGTCCTCTGGCAGGACTTAGGCAAACTTTCCTTCTTTCTGTTCCCCGAGGCCCATCCCCCTTTCAGGGCCTTTTGCTTGCCAGTTCCCTGTGCCTGGAATCCTTTCTAGTATTTTGCGTTGCTGATGCAGCTTTCAAATCTCAGCCCCACGTATTTCTACCACTCCAGTTACTATCACATTATTCTACTTTCTTTGTAGAACTGAATCATTACATGAAATTGTTTATTATCTGTTTCTCTCACCAAAATGTAAGCATAGACTTTGCTATTCCTTTTTATCCTTATATGTTCTGGAATATAGTAGGTATTAAGTAAATATTTTTTGAATGAATGAATGTTGAATAAATGAATTGACTATCAAATGAAGAAAAATACCACAAATTATGGTAATAGAAGGGTGAATAGATGGATAATAAAACTATCAGCTACTGGAATTTGTGTGGAACAATGGGGAAATGTCAAGTTCAGATTTGGACTAGCTCTCAAGTTACATTAGCACTGGCAATTGCTGAAGTAAAGAGGCTGATAATCTGTACCGTTTGGGGTTACTTTTAATCTTAAATGTGATAATGTATATGAAGAATATATTCCATTTTGCACAAAAAAGTATTTAGTAAATAGAAGGTGCCATGATTTTTCTGTAGTGTTCATCATACTTTTAAGGAAAGTATTTGCTCCCATTATTAAAATGGAGAAATAAATTTATTACCAGAAGATAACAGCTAAAATTTTGATGGAAAAATCAAACTGTGCTTCTGTGTGTCTGTGTGTATGTGAATGTGGTTGTTTAGATAAATATAAATACAAAAAATGTGTCCAGTATAACATGCAGTTATAAAGTTAACATTATTTAACACCACAACTTAATTGAAGAAAGATCATTTACAGGCCCTTAAAAACTTCCTGTGTACCTGCCTCAGGATCACAACCCATTTCCTTACTCCAGAAGTAATCACAAAATTGACTTTTGCGATAATCATTCCCTTGGTTTAAAAGTTTTCTAAGTTATTTATGGATCTTCAGATAATACAGATTTAGTTAGTTAATGCATCTTTACTTAATATAGATTTTGTTTTTGAAGTTTATGTTCATGAAATTGCTGTATTTTTTGTGCACTGAATATTTGCTTTTGCCTGTATTCATTGATTCTGATTATTATAAGAATGCTCTTTATGAACATTCCACTAATTATCCATTCTATTGCT
Organism: Arctocebus calabarensis; assembly: GCA_963573935.1. Lineage (NCBI taxonomy): Eukaryota > Metazoa > Chordata > Mammalia > Primates > Lorisidae > Arctocebus > Arctocebus calabarensis. Next base: position 32,745 of record CAUYON010040234.1, on the reverse strand, counting down.
AGTGAATATTTAGAATATTTATAGTTTGATGCTATTATAAATAATTCTTCTAGGAATATTCTTGTACACGTTCATGAGTTTCTTTTAGACTGTAAGTGAAATTGCTGTTCTTAGAATGTGCCTATCTTTAACTTTATATACAATAATAACAAAGTGTTTCCCCTCAAATGTAGTAATTTATATTTTCTTTTTTTTTTTTTTTTTTTTGAGGCAGAGCCTCAAGCTGTCACCCTGGATAGAGTGCTATGGCATCATAGCTCACAGCAACCTCTAATTCCTGGGCTCAAGCGAGTCTCCTGCCTCGGCCTCCCAAGTAGCTGGGACTACAGGCGCCCGCCGCAACGCCCAGCCATTTTTTTTTTGGTTGCAGCCGTCATTGTTGTTTGGCGGGTCCTGGGGCTGGATTCGAACCCGCCAGCTCAGGTGTACGTGGCTGGCGCCTTAGCCCGCTGAGCCACAGGCGCCGAGCCAGTAATTTATATTTTCATATGAGAACAATGCACAATTGCTTGGAAAATATTAAAGTATAAGAATTAGTTCATGGCAACAGAATGTGCATTTCTAATAGTCTAAATTGTCACATTTGATATTGCCATTCTGATTTTTTTGTGTGTGATCAAACTTTTTTTTTTTTTTTGACACAGAGCCTCAAGCATAGAGTGCTGTGGCATCACAGCTCACAGCCACCTCCAATTCCTGGGCTCAAGCGAGTCTCCTGCCTCCGCCTCCCAAGTAGCTGGGACTACCGGCATCCACCACAATGCCCGGCCATTATTTTTGGTTGCAGCCATCATTGTTGTTTGGCGGGCCCAGGCTGGATTCCAACCCGCCAGCTTAGGTGTATGTGGCTGGCGCCTTAGCCCATTAAGCCACAGGCATTGAGCCATGATCAAACTTTTAAATTAATTTTTAATTAAATTCATAACTATACATTTATGGGGTACAGTGTAATCATTTGATATACACTGTGGAATGCTTAAATCAAACTGATTAACATAACCATCACTTCACTTATTTTTTGTGGTAAGACATTTAAAATTTACTCTTATTTTGAAATATACCCTTGCAAATATACTCTTGTGCACATTAGGTGAGATCCCACCAAACGCCCTCTCTCCTCCCACCAATCACTCCACTGCCTCTCCTTTCTCCATCCTCTCCCTACCCTCTTGCTAGACTATCTTTGTGTTTTATCATTCATGTGAGTGTATGTTTATACATTGGTTTCATAAAAGTATTGAGTACGTTGGATACTTTTTTCCCCCATTCTTGAGATATTTTAATAAGAAGAATGTATTCCAACTCCATCCAAGTAAACATAAAAGTAAAGTCTCCATCTTTTTTATGGCTGAATAGTATTTCATGGTATACATACACCACAATTTGTTAATTCACTTGTGGGTTGATGAGTTTTTGGGTTGTTGCTTCTACAACTTGGCAATTATGAACTGAGCTGCAATAAACATCCTGGTGCCAATGTCTTTGTGGTAAAATGATTTTTGTTTTTCTGGGTAGATAACCTAGTATGGGATTGCGGGATCAAATGGAAGGTCAAGTTTTATTTCCTTGAAGATTCTCCATACTTCTTTCCAAAAAGACTATATTAGTTTGTAACTCCACCAGCAGTGTAAAAGTGTTCTCTTCTCTCCACATCCATGCCAGCATCTGCAGATTTGGGACTTTGTGATGTTGGCTAATCCTACTAGAGTTAGGTAATATCTCAGAATGGTTTGGATTTGCATTTCTCTGATGATTAGGGATGATAGCATTTTTTCATGTGTTGGCCATTTGCTGTTTTGAAAGTTGAATGATTAATTTGAGTTCTCTGTAGATTTTATCGGACCTTTGTTGGAAGCATAAAATGCAAAATTATTCCCCCATTCCGAAGGCCGTCTGTTTGCTTTGGTTGTAGTGCCCTTAGCTGTGCAGAAGCTTTTTAGCTTGATCAAATCCCAGTTATTTATGTTTGGTATTGCTGCAATTGCTGGGGTTGGGGATGGGGTGTCTTCCTCGTAAAATATATATCCAAGCCAATATCTTCAAGCGTTTTTCCCTCACTCTCTTCTAGTATTTTTATCGTTTCATGTTTTAAATTTAAATCTTTTATCCCACAAGAATCAATGTTAGTGGTGAGAGATGTGGGTTCAGTTTCAGTGTCCTACAGATGGCTGACCAGTTTTCCCAGCACTGTTTGTTAAATGGGGATTCTTTTCCCCCCACGCATGTTTTTAAGGCTGATCAAAGATCAAATGATAGTAAGTGGCTGGGTTCATCTCTAGATTCTCTATTTTATTCTATATATCTACATCTCTATTTTTGTGCCAATACCATGCTATTTTGATCACTATAGATTAGTAGTAGTATATCCTGAAGTTTGGTAACGTGATGCCTCCAAATTTGTTTTTATTTCTGAGAATTGTATTGGCTATTTGGGTTTTTTTCTGATTCCATATACAACAAAGTACTATTTTCTCAAGTTCTTCAAAGTATGACATTGGTGCTCTGATGGGAATTGCATTAAATCTATAGATTGGTTTGGATATTATGGACATTTTAAAAATGTTGATTCTTCCCAACCATAAGCATGGTATGTTTTTCCCATTGATAACATCTGCTATTTCTTTTCTCAGGGTTTCATAGTTCTATGGAGATCTTTCACATCCTTTGTTAGATAAACTCCCAGGTATTTCATCTTTTTTGGCACTACTTCCTTTGGTAAAAGGAATAGAGTCTTTGGGCTCAGCGCCTATGGCTCAAGTGGCTAAGGCGCCAGCCACGTACACCTGAGCTGGCTGGTTCGAATCCAGCCTGGGCCCGCCAGATAACGATGAAGGCAGCAACCAAAAAATGGCTGGGTGTTGTGGCAGGCGCCTGTAGTCCCAGCTACTTGGGAGGTGGAGACAGGAGACTGGTTTGAGCCCAGGAATTGGAGGTTGCTGTGAGGTGTGATGCCACTGTACTCTATCCAGGGGGACAGCTTGAGGCTCTGTCTCAAAAAAAAAAAAAAAAAAATAGAGTCTTTGATTATATTCTTGGCTTAACTATTATTGGTACATAAAAGCTACTGATTTGCAGGTATTGATTTTGTATCCCAAGACACTGCTATATTCCTTGATAGAGGATCCTGGTCTGCAAGTTGTTTTCTTTTAGAATGTTGAAGGTTGATGTGTATTCTTTTCTGGCTTGAAAAATTTCAACTGAAAGTTCTACGTTCATCTTGCTATTTTTCTCTTTGTAGGTAATACTTTTCTTATGACTGGCTGCTTGCTGGATTTTCTCCTTCATAATTAGCGTTGAGAAAGTTAATTCCAATATGTCTAGGAGATGGTTTATTTGGTTGAGTTGTGCTGGCGTTCTGAAACTAGTAGATGAATTTCTATATCTCTTGCAACGCTTGGGAAATTCTCCACCATAATGTCTTAGAATCTAAAGCATCTTTAGGACCATCTTCTTCACCTTCAGGAATCCCTGTAAGTCGGGTGTTTGATTTTTTAGAATGATCCCATTAAGTCTTTCAGGGAATATTCTACTCTTGTTTTCCTTTCTTCTCCCTCTTTGCTTGGGATAGTTCGAACGCCTTGTCTTCAATGTCTGAGGTCCTTTCTTCTCTGTGATCAACTGTATTACTGAGGGTCTCTGCTGTATTTTGAAGCTCCTCAAATGCCTTTTTCAATTCCTTAAGCTCTGCTATATCTTTTCTCATTATCTCCATGTCCTTGGTGACTTTGTTGAATTCATTAATTTCTTCAGACAACTTTTGAACTAATTTTTGGAATTCTGTTTTCATCTTTTCTTCCATTCTATTCATCCTTATTTGCCATCCATATTCTGAATGCTATTTCTGACATTTCAGCTATTTCTCTGTGGATGCTCTTTTCTGTTGTATCTCCTTTGTCATTCTTTGGGAGTTGACCTGCTCTGATTTTTCTTTTTGCCAGAGTTCTTTTCAGAAGAAGAACTGGTTCCTCCCCAGGAATATTTCCACTATTAGGTAATTAACATTGGCAGAGTGAGACTGGATGGGGTCCCAGGAACTAAGCACCCCTTAACCAATGAGCCGGGGCTTGTGATTGTCTTTTCATCTTGGCTTGCAAAGGATCCTTTCAGAGCTACAGCCAGAGACTCTGAGGGCTGCCTTGGTGAGGTAATGCAAGCTTCTTGATGTCAGCCTGCCTCTACCCAATCCTAATGAGTCATATTATTACACTGGAATCTCAGCTGGGGAAAGATGCAAACATCTATGGCAGCCCTGCTCCCATGCCAGTGATAGCTGGAGGAGGGAAATATGCCCCTCTTTACTGCAGTATCACCACTACTCAACCCCAGGTGGACAGCCCAGGTCGAAACTTCCAATCAATTTGTCCCAGGCAGTATAAACATTGCTCACCTGAAAGAGTTCAAAGAGTCACCAGGCTGCCAGAAAGCAGAAGTCCGCAGGCAGCTCTGTCTGCACAATCCCGAGGGAAGAGGAATCAGCAATGTTCATTTGCCAAATCAGAACTGGGGTGTCACTGCCTCAGTGCTGCCACTATTCCAGCCCATGCCACTGACTCCATGGGGGCCGCTGTCTCTGCGCGGTTCCTGTCTCCCTGCATTCCCTGCTTCCAAACTCTACTAATTCTAGGCTGCCGTTTGGCATCCCACCTAATGCCTGGATCTCTCACCAAATTTGCCAAATACTCTGGGCTCTGTAGTGGGCAGACCTTCAGGCAGCGAGGACAGGGGAAAAGGTTGAACTGTGTTTTCAGAATTGTGGAGAAAATACCTGTTCACTTTTGTGACAAGCGGGATGACATAGGCTCAAAAGTGGGACCTCCCTGGAGTAGGAGGACCAGAGTTTAGTGGCTGTCTGTGGGGTACAGTGAGAGGTCCTTTGTTACCTGTTGATTGCAGAGAGCCCTCCTACAGGGGGTGGGGGGGGAGTGTTATGGGATACCTAAGGTTTTGGTTAAGGTTTGAGAAATGGTGGAGATGAATTTAGGTTCATTGTTGATTATAAAGAACAGGGGATTCTAAAGCGGGGAATCGTGTTTGAATATGATAGAGGCAATAGTGGTAGCTCTCTTGGTTGTAGTAGGACAGGTTTTAATCTAACTTGAGAAGGTATTTACTAATATTAAGAGGTATTTATAACATTTGATCTTAGGCATGTGTGTGAAATTAAGTTGCTAGTCTGTTTTAGGAAGAAATCCTCTAGCTTGGTGAGTTGGAAAGTGTGGGAGGCAAGACTTTGTGGGTTGGAGTGTTGGTAGATTTTATGGGATGATGCAAGTTGATTCAAAAACTCTGAATCTATTTGTGAGAGAGGAAAGAAAGCTTTGAGGAATTGTGCTAAAGTTTGAGAGTTGTGGTGAAACAACTTGTGAAGATGGATGAGGAGGTCATGAGTGGGAGGTCGATTTGTTCCCTTTACTGTAGGAGTAGAAACAAGCAGGAAGTGAGAGGAGGTGTTAGGAGGTGAGTGTTGGAGAGTAGCCATATGTGCTGTACTATTGGCTAGATTGTTATTCTTTGATATAGGTGAGTGGTTAGATTGAGGTGAATGGTAATGGATAATTCCTATAGTTTTAGGTAATTTAGAAGTTCTTAGTAGTTTGATAATAAAGTGAGAGTTAGAATAGGGTTACCTTTGGTGTTATATAAGTTTATATATATATATATATATAATTGTGTGGGATAATAATATGTGGAATAATAGGTACTTAGAGTGAGTATAGATAGTGAGAGACTTATTTTGTGTTAGGGTGAAGGCTTTGGTTGGTGTTATTAGTTTTGTTTATTGGTTAGTGGTGGAAGAGGGAAGAGAGTGTGTTTTAATGATTTTATTGGAGGATATAATTGTATAGTCTGTTTTATGAGTTTTTTAATGCATAAAGGAACTGCCATCTGAAAACTAGAGGAGATTAGTATTAGGAAGAGGTCCTTCTTGTATGTTGGAGAGGCAAGGGAGAAGAGTGTTTAGTGTTTGAAGGTAATCGTGCGTGGGTGATGAGTCAGAGGGAGTACGTAAGAGGGATGTAGGATTTCGTGTGGGATATGTGTTAAAAGATAGTGATGGATTAGATAAGAGAGAGATTTGAAGATTAAGAATGTGGTATGGTGGTAGGGTTTGAATATTTTTGTATGTTAAATGATTAGATAGAGAATGAGGGGACAGGACAGGAGTAGGGGAACTAAAAGTGAGTTTTTTCAATTCTTGTATTAGAGTAACTGCGGCTGCCAATGCTTTGAGACAAGGGGCCCAACCTTGAACAGTGTGATCTAACTGTTTTAAGAGATAGGTAACTGGAGTAAAGGTGGGGCCTAGCTGATGTTTAAGCACGCTGAGAGTAAACTCACAGTTTTCTGTGACATATAGGAGGAGGTGGCGAGAAAGATCAGGAAGGTGGAAGGCTGGAGCTTCTAATAAAGAACACTGTAGAGATTTAAAATAAGTGGAGATGGAGGTTAGGAGAAGCTCACGAGGGTCACTTTGAGTAAGGAGTAGTTAGGAGAGAAAAATTGGGAATTTATGCTCTGAGGTATTTAGTTAATCGTAAAAAGGAGAGGAGTTTTTGTTTTGTGGTGGGTAGAGGAAAGTTGCAAAGAAGGTTTTTTCTGTCTATGATAATAGCTTTGAAGTTTGGAGACAAAGGGACACTAAGAAGATTTCTTGTTGGAATAATTGAACTTATGAGGGAGAGACCCTATATCTCTTACTTGTAAGGAAATTAAGGAGGGAACAGGTGTTACATTTAGAGTTATGTAAGGTGGAACTATAGAGTATACTGAACTAAGGTTGAAGGAGAGGGATTATAGGACTGGAGTTTTTGTGATAATGTTTGGTCAAGTAAGTGAGAGCTGTTATGAAATTCCTGGGGAAGTATAGTTTAAGTAAGTTGGGAAGAAGTCTGAGAAGTAGGGTCAGTCTATGTGAAGGCAAATAGGTTTTGGCAATTAGCCTGTAGTTTAGCAAGAATTGGAGAGTAGGAGGCAATTGAGGGGGTTTTAGTATTTTAAACCTTAGGATCTACTTGTTCTGGTGGAGTGGGCTAGGGTGATGAGTCTTTGATGGCTTGGGAAAGGACGAGGCAGAGTGAGGCAGAAGGAGATGGGTCAGCATCTATTTAAAATTAAAAGTGAGGGTAGTATCTAATTTTGAAAGTATGTTAAGTCCCAGAAAGGGAACTGGACAGGAAGGCAACATCAAAAAGGAATGTATAATGAGAAATTGCCAATTATGCAGTGTAAAAAAGTAGTTTGACGTGGACGGTGGGAAAAACCTTCTACCCTGACAATAGAGGATGGGCTACAGGGAGGCAGGACCGCTGAACTTTTTTAAAAGCTAAGAAGTAAACTGTGTTTAATAGAAAGGTGATCATTTTACCTGCCACCATCAGGGTTACCCTTGGCTCTGCAGAGGTGATCTTCATCAAGTGAGAGAAGCCAGGGTCTTGTCAGTCTTCAGAAGAGGCAAGTCTCAACGAGTCTGCTGTATTGTAGGTTGACTGGTCTCATGTCCTCTCTGGGTCAAGGGGCAGTCAGCCCTCCAATGGCCCTTTTTCTTTTTGTAGAGAAGGCATGGCCCTGGCGGAGGCCTAGGATTGGGGCAATGTCATACCCAGTGGCTTACTTTACCACATTTGCAGCATGGTCCAGGTGGTTGAGTTATGAAGTGGTCTTTGGCCCCTGATGACTTAGGCAGGTTAGGAATGATGGCCTTAGTGACATTGTAATGCTTATCTTATAGGCTGTGTCTAAGATCACAGCCTGGGGTGTTAGGGGTCCGTGCTCCAAGCACTTTAGTTTAAGTTCAATGTAGGGATAACTTTGGTTAAAGAAATAAGGTATGAGAATGTTTTCTCCATTTATTATTTTAGGATTTTAATTAGTACACTTAATAAAAGCCTCAGTAAGGCACTGGAGGAAAGTTGAAGGATTTTTAGACTTATTTTGTATGATTTCTCATAATTTATCACAATTGATAGCCTTTTTGGTGGAAGCTTTTAAGTTCATAAAGAATGCAGGAAATAAAAATGTCTTTACTTTTCTTCCTGCATTATTATTATAATTTAATTTAGTTGGGAGTTAGGGACCATGGTGTTAATTATCCATAGGATGTTTATTGTTTGACATATGAAATTGACCTGCTGCCTCTTTCGCTCTTTCCTACACTCGTTTGTGCTTGTCAGAGGTTAGTGTATTAGTTAAAATAATAAAAATATTATTATTATGTTAGGTAAGTTGATAGGATATAGTAATAAATTGAGACTTTTGAATAAAATGAGAAGGATTAGAAGTAAAGGAATCTAGTCTAACTTTAAGGTGTATGAGTTTAGTCAAGGGAAAGGAACAAACAGAAATTACATCATCGACTTCAGTTACCTCTTGGAGCAGGGCTAGGAAGTGAGAGGGAGTTGAATGTTCTTCTAATTTTGCAGACCAATGGGAACGGTATCGGGTGAGGGGACCGGAGGGAAGTGAAGGATGAGTAGTGGACGAAGTAGAATTAGTTTGTAATTTGTTTGCATTGCTATATGGTGGCACTGTAGGATTATTATATGGAGGAGCTGGAGGAAGAAAGGGATAAAGAGGTTCAGAAGTGTTTCTTGGAGCATCTGGAGGTGGACTGAGAGACAGCAAGGAAGAACTCTGGGGGCTAGTTGGAGGGGAGGCATTAGGAGACGAGTTTAGATTGGTTGACAGGGAAGTACGAGGGATAGAGGGTGGAGGCAATTGTGTGGTTGAGGGAGGAGCCGAATATGGCCGGGTGGTTTGATTAGGTTTTGTTTAGGGAGATAGAGAGTAGAAGAGTTCTTTGTTATAAGAATTTTGGAATTACCCGAATATAAATTAGGCTTGGTTTTAAGATAGGAGAAGTTCTCAACATAGGGGACCTTGCTCCATTTGCCAAGGCACTCACAATAGTTATATAAGTTTCGGATTAAAGAAAAATTAAATGAACTATAGCTTGGCTAGATACTTTGGTTATTTAGCTTGTAAAGTGGCCAAACCTGGGTAGAGAGTTTAATTAATTCTTCTGGTTTTTAAGTCTAATCCTAATTTTACCAGGTGGTGTAGTAAGCATCCCAAGGGGGAGTTAGGTGGGCTAGAATAGCCTGCACTCATGGTAATTCATTGCCGAAATAAAGTGTGAGCAGAATCATGAGAGGACCAGGACAAAGGGTGGACATCTCTGCTGCTTTGATGCTGGCTGGGAAAGCGAGAACACGATTTAGGATAGTTGTCACTATACCCAAATCTGCGTCAGACCCCTTGGGGCCAAGGAGAGCTTGAGACCTGGTGCCTGGATTTTTCATGCAAGGCGTGGAAGCCCTGAGCTAGGTCACACAAGGTTAATGGGAATTGGGAACTCAAGCCTCGAGAAACAGATGAATCACCAGGAATGTAAGCAATGTAGCCCACGATTAGGGAAAACTCACTCCCTCAGGGGTACTCACCAAGTTTAGATGAGGCTGGTGTTGGGTGCTGGTGAGAGTGCCTTGGCAGATGGACACAAGCTGATAATGGTGGTGAGTGCTGGGAGTGTGAGAAGAAGATAGGGAGCTCTCAGGAGCTTGGGAACATTCCCTAGTTAGATCCCACTTCTGACACCAGATAAAAGGGGGGGTACTCCACCTGCAGAAATCTCACAGACCACCAAGACTTGTACAAAATGTCTTTATTGGTGGGGGATGCTGCAGAGCAGCATTAAGGAGGAGGGGAGAGAGAGAGAGAGACAGAGGGAAAGGGGGGGAGAGAGGAGAGAGAGAGGCTAAAAGAAAAGTGCATCTTTATATAGGGTCAGTTAGGAGAGGCGACGGGATGGTAGAATAGCCAATAAAGAGTTACTGCTCTGGCAAGAAGAACCGTTGGGGGCGAGCCGTAAGTTTGAAATTTTCAGTGGGTAATTGGGATAGGGAGATGAAGTTTTGTAATTACCTAACATTTTTAGTTTTAATGGCCTATTTAGATTTTTTCACTGGCTAGTGTTTTTAAAATTTTCTATTAAAGGACTCATTCCCTACTTCAGGATCAGGAAGGTTTTCTTGCGTGCTATCTTCTAAAAGCCTTGCAGTTTTTGCTTTATATTTTTTGATTCAAATCTATAGCTATGCACTTTAGTACTGGTTATTGAAAAGATCATTTTTCCAACTCTTAATTGATAACCATTGTTCAAATGTTCCAATTCTTATTTTTTATACTTTGTTTTGAATCAAGATCCACATAAAGTTTAGAAATAGCTACTGATTGATGTCTTTTAACTTGCTTCTCGTCTATAAATTGCTTTTTCATCTCCGCCCCTTTTTTTTCCTTTGTAGTTTCTTAATTGAAAAATCCAGCAGGGGTTTTTCCTATGATTTTCCTTAGTCTATATTTGCAGATAGCATTGATGTGAAACAGTTTCACCTTTCCTCTGTCTTTATTTTCTATAAATGAGTATGTACATTCAAGAGTCTAGTGCTATGTCAATTACAGGTGTTGCATGTAACCATTTAAAGCTATAAAATTTCTGCTAAGTAGCATTTTCCTTCATGCCATAAACTTTCATGTGGAGTATTTTTATTACCCATCTCACAATTTTTTCTAATATCTTTGTGATTTGTTTTTTGATTTGTGGATTATTTAGTAGTGTCTGAATTTCTAAACCTTTGGGGATTGTTTCTGTTTAAAAATTGTTTTTATTCAGTTAGAATTCATGTACCATAAAATTTACCCTTTAAAGTGTACCCCCTTTTAAGTGTACTTCAGTGGTTTTTAGTACGCGGTTGTGCAGCCATCAACATGATCAAATTCTAAAACAATTTCATCAATTCTGAAAGAAACTCCATATTCATTAGTAGTTGCTTCCCATTTCCCTCTCTTCCATTCCCTAGAAAAGCTAATCTACTTTCTGTCTCTATGGTTCGCTCATTCTAGACATTTCATCTAAATACAATTATATGTATCTGGCTTCTTTCACTTAATGTTTTCAATCCGTGTTGTAGCAGATGTCAGCACTACTTTACGGCTGATAGTTTAACATTGTATGTACATGTTCCCCATTCTGTTTATTCATCATGTTATGGATGTTTGAAATCTTTTTACTTTTTGGTTGTAACGAGTAGGGCTGCTTGAATGAATAAGTGCACATTCTTGTACAAATTTGTTTGTGTGCATATAATTTTAATTTTCTCGGATATTCTCTTCTACTTAGGAGTAGAATTGCTAGGAAATGATATTTTAGGAATTGTTTTTTATTACTAATTTTTAGCTTAATTATATTGTTACAAAACGTTATATGGGTTCAGTCTTAAAATTTGTTTTGTCTTGCTTTGTGGTTTAGAATACATTGAATTTTTATAAATATTCCATCTGTGCTTGAAAAGACTGTACTGGTATACTTGTTGAGTAAAGATTTCTATATATATGTCCTTGTAATCAACTGAGTTAATCATATTTAAATCTTCTATATCTTTACTGCTTATTCAATGAATTACAAGGGAATTAAGTTAAAATTCACTGTGATTATAGATTTGTGTGTTTTTCCTTGTGGTTCTGTTACTTTTTTTTTTTTTTTTTAAAGAGAAGAGAGCTCTCCATGTTGCCAAGCTAGACTTTAACTCCTGGTTTCAAATGATCCTTCTTCCTCAGCCTGGTGAGTGGTTGGAACTACAGGTGTGTGCTATTGCGCCTAGCTAGATTTTATTAATTTTGATTTATGTATTTTGAGACTATTTTCTTAGATTCTATATAGGTACAAACTTGTCATACCTTTTCATTGAATTAAACCATTTATTTATTTATAAGTAATCTCTTTATATGATGCTTTTTGCCTTAAATACTTTATATCTGATAGTTACTTTGTTCATTTGTTCATGAATATTCTTAATTCCTCATGGAAGCATTTTTATCATGACTTCTAAATCTTTTTTAGATAATTCTAATGTCTCTATGATCTTTAGTTTTGGTGTCTGTTGATTGTCTTTTTTCATTTAGTTCGAGATCTTCCAGGTTCTTGATATGAAGAGTGATTTTTGTTTGAAATTTGGACATGTTATATTATGCTTTTGACTATAAGTCTCATATAAAGCTTTTGTTTTAGTTAGCTTTTTGTGATACCACTCCAGGAGGGGGAAGGGACCATCACATTATTTTTGTGCCTTTTTTGTATCCAATTTGGAGAAGACCCTTCATTAGTGCTGTGTGGGGGAGTGGGAGTTCCTACCCCCCTCCTCCCCCTCGGTCTACGCTGGTATTGTAGTGGGGTTTGCCTTATTACTCCTGGATAATGGTGAAAGTCCGGACTCTCCACTAGATTTACTTTCTACTGGCAGCAGGTAGAAAGCCACCCTTTGTATTGCTAGGTGGAAGAGGAAGTTCTGGCTTCCCATGTGGTCTCCACTGACACCATTTGGCAGTAGCCTTGTTACTGACTGGCAGGATTAAAGTCCTAGCTGCTTATTTGGACGTCTGTGATACCACCCAGGAGGCAGTGGTATTGGGGCACCTAATTACAGCCTCTCAAAGGTGGAAGTGCAGTCTCCTTACTGTAGTATTTAACTGTAATAGAGTGATTATTGTCTGAAAGTTTTCTGTTTTTCCAAGTTGCCTCTTTTTCTGGTCTTTTGTTTACAGAGAGGAGGCTTTCACTGCTTTTCCTGTCTTTGCTCATTGGCATTTCTGGGTTCTTAGATTTTTCAGCTTAATATCTGGGATATAGGAGGATTTAAAATTAAAAAAATAAAAACAAAAATGGGGTGGGGTAGCTCACCCCCATCTTGTTCCTTAGATTCTGGATCCCTAGCTGGTCGGCCTTTTGGTCTCCCCCTCCCAGTCTTCTTATGTTTTTTTTATATGTAACATCCAGGGGTTTGGGTTGTACTTAGTGGGGGAAACAGGAAATCTCCCTGAAGTACAAGTTTAGATGTTTAAAAGTTTTTAATGTAGGGCGGCGCCTGTGGCTCATGGAGTAGGGTGCCGGCCCCATATACCGAAGGTGGTGGGTTCAAACCTAGCCTCGCCGAACTGCAAAACAGAAAAATAGCCGGGCGTTGTGGTGGGCACCTGTAGTCCCAGCTACTCGGGAGGCTGAGGCAAGAGAATCACCTAAGCCCAGGAGTTGGAGGTTGCTGTGAGCTGTGTGACGCCACAGCTCTCTAGTGAGGGTGATAAAGTGAGACTCTGTCTCCACAAAAAAAAAAATAAATAAATAAAAAGTTTTTAATGTAATGTATGAAATATATTTTGCCCTGTAAGATATCATTATTATTCTATTTACACAGTGTAGATTTTACTTGGTATTTTTGAGTACTACCACTTTGGAACCACTTTAAATAAATCAAGTTCAACACCTGGGGTTTATTATACTCTTCAGGAGATTAGAATCTAGCCTTGAGTTCTGTGAGAGGTAGTTTACTTCTGGTTCAACTTTGTCCTGAGAGGGTCTTGCTCTGTTGCATCTGAGTGCAATGATGTGATCATAGCTCATTGCAACCTCTAACTCCTGGGCTCATGTGATCTTTCCTCCTGATTCTCCTGAGCAGCTAGGATTACAGACACAGGCCTTCATGCCTAGCTAATTCTTGTCTAGGTTTGTAGATATCAGGTCTCATTCTGTTGCTTAGGCTGGTCTTAAATTCCTGGCCTCAAATGATCCTCTCACTTCAACCTCTGAAAGGGGCTGGGATTATAAGCATGAACCACCATTTCTGGCCATTTAAAAAAATAGTTTTAGCATCTATGTTGAGATTTATTGTCTGTTTATTCATATGACACTGTTTTCTTTTAAGTTCTTTTACATATCTATAGCTGCTTATTATCTTTATTCATTAATTCCAACATTTAGTTCATTTTGGAGTAAAGATTTATTGCTTTTTTCCCCCCTTGGCTATGGGTCATAGTTACCTGCTTCTTCTAATAATTTTTTTTAACATGTATTTTATTATTCTTCATTACATTATTCCCCGCCACCCCGCCCCCCCCCCCCAGTGGTAAGACAGAATTTATTTACAGAAAAGAATACAGAAAACACTAAAGCTCCTGGTAGAGGGAGAGAATTCTAGTGGAGAGAGAGAAACTCTCTACGTTTCTCACCTGGTCTTTCCCCATCTCCTCCTTTAGGCCTTTAGTCTCAGGGTATATATAGGTGTATGGGTTCCCTGGCCAGGAAATGAATGAATACAGTCCCTTCCGCCAGGGGCAAGGTGAATGAATGTATCAATGAATGGATACTCTTCTAATAATTTTTTATCACATACTAGACATAGTAAATGGTGAATTATAGAGATGCTGGACTCTATATGTTCCTCTGTGTGTTCATTTTCTATTAGGCAGTTATTTATGGGACTTGGAACTCTCACTTCTGCCTCCTTTTATATAGACAACAGTTAAAATCTCTGCTCAGTTCTTTCATTTTTTAAATCCTATCATTGAGCCTTCTGGAGTCAGTGGTCAGCCAAGAATTTGTTCAGTTTTTCCTTGAATTTGGATGTTGTGCCCTTTGTGCCTCTCTTCTTTCTAGGATTTCCCCCTAATTTATTTTTTTTTTTGAGATGGAGTCTCAGTTTGTCACTCAGTTTCATAGAGTGCTGTGGCATCATAGCTCACAGCAACCTTAAACTCCTGGGTTGAAGTAATCCTTTTACCTTATTCTCCCAAGTAGTTGGGACTACAGGAGCCTGCCACAACACCCAGCTATTTTTAGAGGTGGAATCTTACTCTTATTCAGGGTTGTCTCGAATTATGAGCTCAAGCCATCCATTTGCCTCGGCTTCCTAGAGTGCTAGAATTACAGGCAGGAGTGCCTGCCTTCCCCCTAATTTTACAGCTGCTCTGTCAGCTGCACTGTGTGCTTTGAAACCTCGAACCAGTAAGACTGTGGCTTTTTGCCATCATGATGGGTGGATTGAGTAGTACCACCCTGAGGCACAAATTCACAAATCTCAGCCAGTGCTGTTCTTGTCATTTTAGGGGTGACTTCAATTGCTTTAGGAACTTTGAAGTAGTTGTTTCTTATTTTTTGTCCAAAGTATATAATTGTTATTTATGGGAAGGTTGGTTCAACCAAACTATTCCACCATAAATGGAAGCCAGAACTCCCTACCCTTCTGTTGGAGTAACATATGTGAACTTGTATTTTTTCCTCAACACTTACAACTAATGGATATCTATCTCCCCCCACCCCTCAAAAAATCAACAACGTTGGTAGGCTCTCATTTCTATTCTTGCTTCTGTATAAACTGTATCTCAAGTTGAGAATTCATTTGAGATTTTAATTTCACTCTACCCGGGGAAAAAGTGAGATTCTGTCTCAAAAAAAAAAAGGAAAAAGAGAGCCAAAGAAGGGTTGAATTTTGTATACCATAATAAATGGAAAGATGTGGGGGAAATAGGGATGGAAAGGTGAGGAGTCAGAGAGAAGTACCTGGAATACAGTTTGAGCCCTCTAAAAGATACCTACTCTACATTTCTCTTTGTTGTCTCTTCTCTGAGACACCCCTCCGCTTTCATAAATATGGAATAGTTAAAGAATGCATTCACTTTTTTATTTCAAATTAACATGAGGGTACAAATTATTAGATTACATTGTCCTCACTTCCAAGGTAAAGTTTAAGTTGTATTTGAGCCCTTCACCCAGGGGATGTGCTGAACACCCTCACTTTGTGCATATTAGGTGAAATCCTGCCAATTGCCCTCCCTTGTCTGGCCAATTCTCCTCTTCCTTATTCCCTCCCCTCCCCTTCCCTGTGCTGTACTATATTTGTGTTTTATCATTTGTGTAGGTGTGTAATTGTTTATATATTGGTTTCATATTAATATTCAGTACATTGGATTTTTTTCCCCCATTCTTGAGATACTTTACTGAGAATATGTTTCAACTCCAGGTAAACATAAAAGATGTAATGTCTCCATCTTATGGCTGAATATTGCTCCATGGTCTACATATGCCATGGTTTGTTAATCCATTTATGGGTTTATGGGAGAATGCATTCATTTTAGTGTGGGGGAAAGAAAGCTTAGGCTGACCCTGTAAGTGAACTGATGGGAAAAGAAGTCTAGCTTGAGCTTGTGTTCTTTAACCATGTGGTATTTATTGAAGAATAAAACAGGCATATTGAGAGATGGGACCTTGAGCAGGGAAGACAGAGGACAGAGAATGAATAGGGCATGGATAGGAGAGGAAAAATATTTATTTCAATATTCTGTCTGATGCTCAGGCAGATGTGATTATTGTCTGAGGAACAAACTATAAATTGAGCCAAGTAGGGTGATGGAGTCTTCAGGCAGAACAAGAAGCAGGGCATGGGCTTCTAGATCTTGTTGCAGAAAGGTCGATTCCGACAGCATATAATTTGCATTCTGGTTCCATGAGAAAAGAGGTTCATCGATGGGCACATGTTCTCGCACCCCTGAACCATGAATTGGAGTTTTCCACCTGAAAGGAGCATAGACAGACTGTCATAAGTCTCCTTATTCCTCTTCCAACTTTTAGCCTTTACCCATGGTCTTCAATGTCCCCATGGAGGGATGGCCAAGACTTCCTCTTATATATCTTTTCTCTACCCCTTCCCTTCTATTTGTCTGCCCTTGGACCTTCCCCATCAGTTGCCCACTCCTGTCTTACATATTCAGCCTCTTCTCTACTGGCTCCCTTTTTGGTTTATAAACATGCTGAAATTCTCCCGGATGAAGAAATACTTTCTCTTGACTATTGCTATTTTATTCCTTTCTTTCCAGAGATCTGGCTGTCCTTATTATCTTTTAACTTACTTCTCATTCACATCTTGGCTCCTGGCACTCTGAATTATGACCCCATTGTGCTGAAACTTCCCTCTTACAGGTCACACAGGTCTATTCATCAAATCCTGCAGCCTTT
Organism: Arctocebus calabarensis; assembly: GCA_963573935.1. Lineage (NCBI taxonomy): Eukaryota > Metazoa > Chordata > Mammalia > Primates > Lorisidae > Arctocebus > Arctocebus calabarensis. The sequence continues at coordinate 15,908 of CAUYON010040234.1, read as the reverse complement.
CCTCCAGACTCTTGAACTTCAGCATGTACATGATACTGTTGACCACACCTTTTCTTGATACTCTCTTCTCCTGACAAGATCTGACCTACTGCTTATCTATTCTGGATCCAATTATGTCTTCTCTCCCAAGTTGAATTCTCACATCTCCAACTAGCTGCATCACCTCCTTTCCAGGCTTTCCTATATCTCTAATCTTTTCTTCCCCTGAACTCCCTGCATTTTATGTGTGTCTTGCTTATGACACTGTTTTCTCTTTTGTGATATTTCTTACACCATAATCTCTTTGTACATAGTTCATCTTTGATTCATCTTTCCATAGGGCTCATAGTGCCATTAATGTTTATTGAGTGATGAATAAATGGACATATGTAGAAATGTAGGGGAAAATGGCATATCTAGCAAGGGCCCAAACTACAAGGGGAGTTATGCAGTGTGGTTCATGGAGTGGAAACTGCCAAGATCCCTTAGTTTAGGGATGAGGAGTGAAAGTAAGGGCTCTATGGTAAAGATTGGCTCATAAAGTTCCCACATACCTTCAAAGATCTTCTTTAACATGCACTGCTGGGAATTCTGAGTGGTGCAGATTCCCTCTCCACGAAGACATTTTCCTTGATCATTCATATAAGCACATGTATGGCAATTTAATAAAACACCTGAAAATTTAAGATAAGCTTGATGAAATTTCCTTATGGACAAGTTGTATAATCTTGAGTCACACATCTCAGGAGTGATAAGTAGCTTGGATATAGCACATTCATTTATTTCTGAGTTCTTGTTGGAGATTGGAGGTCCCTGTCTCTGATAGAGATGTTTCAGAGGAAATTCCTTCATTCTTAATGCTTCATCTATGACCCCTATCATTGCTGATGAATCCCAATTTATCATTCTAATACTTTTAAATCAGTCTGTATTTCCATTGGCTTCATGGACATTTATAATTAGGTGCCATTCTGTCATGTCTGATGCTGTAGGAGCAAAGTATGTGATTGGCTACCTTTTGTACTCTCATCAGACTCTCGCCCACAAGGCATAAGCACTTGAACTCATATTTGATTGATAAGCTATGTTAGAATGCTCTAATATTGCAAATCCTGTAATGAGGCTGCATCATTGTCCATTTTCAAACTGACCACATCGAAGTTCACTAATGATAATTTCTTTTGAGATGCTTCCATATTGTCACTTTTGCTTCTCACTACTAATCCCCTAGTTCGGGAAGCATATAGAAGTGGAAAGTATGTTTGAATCCAAGGTTTGCTACTATTCTTGCCATGTGATGTCAGACATTATTACCTTAGCCTCACTTCTCTCATCTGAAAATTTAGAAGAATAATACTTAAACAATGGGGTAAAATATGAAGTAATTATGTCTGGAAATAACTTGAGGCATGAAACTTTAGATCTTGTTCTTCAGAGAAGAACAACACCTGTTATGAGCCACAAAATTGCAGTTATCTTGAAATTTATTTCTAGATCTAACAGACAAAAGCTTTACATTCCATGTTCAAACAAAGACCCACTAATGAAGTGCTAGACACCTCCTTACAGGATTTTTAAAATCATAACATTCTAACACAGTTTAAGACGTAGGTTTAGCATGAAGCTAATGAAGGTTAGTCTTTAGAACTCTGCACTGCCATGAGGCCCTTCCAGGGAGGCCGCGTGTATTTTTATTCATCATTTCTTATGGAAAGAAGGATTGGTGGAGCTACTGGCATTTGTACCTGTGTTATTTTCCTTAGTGGGAGTCCTCCAGATCGTTTAGCCTTCAGAGTCCCACTAACCCTGACTCATGCCTCTAGATATTATTATGAAGAGACCTAGAGAATCTTTGGAAGAGCTGTTTGTGAAGTATTAATGATTGTTTCTTATGCATTCCTTCCCTAAATTTGGGGTTTCTTGACATATTGCCTACTCCTCACCTGAACTCAAGGACTGGCACCCATCCAAATGTTGCTCACCTGCAGATGTGCTTGAAATTGGTGCACCCGAAGGCTGTTCCACTCCAGCCTGTTCTCCAATCTGTTCACCTGAAGCCTGTTCACTTGAAGCCTGTTCACCTGAAGCCTGTTCACCTGAAGGTTGTTCGCCTGAAGGCTGTTCACCTGCATTGTGCTCACCCGAAGGCTGTTCACCTGCATTGTGCTCTCCTGAGGGCTGTTCACCTATGTGCTCCCCAGAGGGCTGTTCACCTGCATTGTGCTCACCCGAAGGCTGTTCACCTGCATTGTGCTCACCCGAGGGCTGTTCACCGGCATTGTGCTCACCCGAGGGCTGTTCACCGGCATTGTGCTCACCCGAGGGCTGTTCACCTGCGTGTTCACCTGAAGGCTGTTCGCCTGAAGCGTGCTCACTGTGCTCGCCTGAAGACTTTTCAGCTGAAGGCTGTTCTCCAGAAGGCTGCTCACTGGCGTGCTCACTCGCAGCATGCTCAACTGAAGAGTGCTCACCTGTAGCGTGTTCTCCGGAAGAGTGCTCAGCCACGGTGTGTTCATTTGAACCATGCTCACTCGAACCATGCTCACTTAAAGTGTTGTCGTTTGAAGACTCGTATAAAGCCTCAGCATCAGGAGGGTTTGCAAGTGGAAAGTACTCACCTGAAAGTTGTTGAACTGAAGCTTTAAGATCCATGGTGCCAGGAAGCTCAACAGGCTGACCTGATGCTTCTGGAATGGAGAAGAAACAGAAGAGAGATGGTAAAGATGACAGAGAAAATGGGGTAAAAGACTTCTTTCCTATGGAGTAAGGCTAACGTGGGACTCCTAAGTTTTCTGTGAGCTTTAGGTCAGGCACCTAAAGATAGTATAGGTATTAAGGGAAATCACCTAAGTACCCTAAGAAACCTCTGCTGGGATAGAGGGGAAGAATTTTGAGATCCACAATATTAAAAACTGCACAGAGGGACCCACTTATACATGAACTAAAAGTGCCTGAAGGGCAATGACTATGACTTCCTGACAGAGTCAGCCTCAGGAAATCAATGTACTGTCACCGGTGTAATCAGAAGTCCACCATCAACTCTCTCTCCTATTCTCCAGTGGGTAATAGGCAAAGAGAACAGAGATAGAGAGAAGTAGTTCTTCATACCTGAGTAATTCTAGCCTAAGTTTGGAGTGGAGGATTTAAACCTCCAAGCAGGGTAAACTTTAAGCTAGATGATGACAAATATCTAATGTGCTCACAAAAATTATCAGAAGGGATTAAGTCTCCTTAATTTGGTAAGGTCAAATTCTTTATCACACTCAATCCCCAATCCCACGTGGGTTGGGGACTCAGAAAACAAAGTTGCTGTAGGTAAGATAAAAAATTCTTATCCTATCTTATGTATCTATGAATTGGTATCCTTCCAGCATACCATTTACCCCCACTTCATTAAATCATGAGGTTTTAATAAGATTAGGTGCCCAATTAGTTTTCTCTGCGTTACATTGGGAGTTACCAAACTTTTAGATGGTCATTCTCGCTGGACAATCTCTTTACCTGTAATCAATCTTATTAATGACTGCCAGACAAATATTCCTTAAGTATAACTTTCATTTTAATTGAATGGAAGCACTAAACAATTTGATTATTACTCTTTGATTAGACTGAGCTTCCTAGAGGGGCTATTAATTGTAGCCAAAAGCTGGGAGGAATTACGGGATCTTTGAGGCTGAAGTAGTCTAAGGCCCTTGAATACTCAAGTTCTTGAAGAATCCTGCAATAGTTACATATTCTGGGAGCACTGCAGTACTCATAATCAATGATATTCTATAACACTAGGATTAGAATATGTTGTTAAAGAGAAGGCAAGATTTAGTAAGTCTGTTAGGAAGTCTGTATTTTAAAAACTTACTACAAAAATATTACCTGCTTGATTGATTCTTTAGTAGTTAACAGAAATTTTATTAAAGATGTTTTTCTGTTATAAAAGGGAGGTTTGAAAAAGCCTGGTAATTTTTATTATTTTTATTTTTTTGAGACAGAGTCTCACTTTGTAGCCCTCAGTAGAGTGGTGTAGAATCACAGCTCACAGCAATCTCAAACTCTTGGCCTCAAGAGATTCTCTTACCTCCTGAGTAGCTAGTACTATAAGTACCTGTTACCATGCTCAGCTCTATATAGAGAGCATATCTCACTCCAGCTCAGGCTGGTCTTGAACATGTGAGCTCAGGCAATCTACCTGTCTCGGCCTCCCAGAGTGCTAGGATTTCAGGAATGAGCCACTGCATCCAGCTAATTTTTCATTTTTATTACAGTTTATTACTCATTATTCATGTGGCTGGCACGTACTACCTTCAGGTAGCTGTGTATTAATATTTCTGAGTCAACTTTTCAAAGTCCAACCAAGGAAAAAAGCAAAATTCCTGGCAGCTGATATTAAAGAAAATCTATTGTTATTTCACTCACAGCTCAGACCTCATGGCCTCTCCCTTCTCCTGTAGGAGGCAGGAGGGAACATATCCCACCATGAATGGGGGATTCTGAAAGAGGAGATACAGACAACTTGACGGATAAAACACAGCCATCAAGAGAGGCTTGTAAGGTCTCTGGCCTTATATCACTGCTGGGTTCTGAGATGGCTTTCTAGGTAAGTCCTATTCCCATGTCCTTCTATCTTTCCTTGGTAAATTAGGTAAGAATTCCTTACTCTGAATTGATGGGGACAAATCTTCATTGGACTTCTACAGAATCTTTAGGCTTATCCTCCCATCTACCAGAACAACAGGTACAAATATTGAGTGGGGCCTTCAGACTGTAAAACCATAATTGGGAGAAATCACCTGGTCAGGAGTGCTCAGAGTTGGACTTGGTGAGCAACTCTTGATTCTGAGTCAGATTGGTTTGGGTAACTAAGAGACTGGTCTACCTTCATTGGCTGAAATACCTTAAAGAATTCCTCTTATGTTTCTCCCCAAAGCCTAGATAAAGTACTCACCTCTGGCATATCCAAGCAGGTAAAGGCTCATCAGTAAGAGAAACTTGTTCATCTGGATTTAGAGAAAGAGGCGACCCTAGTATGGGGCACCCAAGAGCAGTGAAGCAAACTGTGAGCAGAAGCTCCCAATGCTGAGCTCTGGGAGTTCTGGAACCTCAGAAACAGTCCACATTTCCTCACAATGGGGTGTGCTCTGAGGTCCTCATGTAGCCTTAGCAACCCATGGCATAGCCCACCAGTGAAGGCTGATGACTATTTTCTATGCATAGGGTGGTGTGTTAAGGCTATCTGTCCTATATTTAAAAAAAAAAAAGATATATATATATATATATCTAAAATAACACTCCTCATAATAAAGTTTAAATGATACCTATTCTCTTTTTAAGGTGTTCTTGGCAGAGAGGTTATTGGCTGGTCCTTCTCTGTTTGGGTATATGAATCCACCTTTGGTTGGAGGGGGGAAGAGAGGCAGAGAGAAAGATTTTATATTTCACATTCCCTTTCCATCACAGTTGACACTCTTTGCACGGCAAAGCTTCTGTTGTCCTCTTCTTCCATGGCTCTAGCTCTCGTATTTTGTCCCCTTCTCCCTTAGGCCTAGGGATGATAACAGTTTCCTGCTGTGCTAATAACCCAACTTTCCTTATTTTTCCTTAACCATGCCCACTTCTATAAATTGTCTTTTCATATAGACCTTTATTAATCATGGTTTTGTAGGAAACTAGTGGCAAACTCAAAATGGATAAATCACAGATAATGAGCAGCATAAAGAGATCAACAAAGGATATTTGAAAGCTATGTCTTGAGCTGTAATTTCTACCAAGGGGAAACCAAGCTGAGAAGATGGATACAGTGTGGGTTCCACTGGGCATGAAGCTAGAACTCTTAGGGAATTGGGTGGCAGAGATCCTCTAGGCCCCATCTCTTCTTCTCTACCTAGCTCTCTTGGACTATTTTGTTACATGTACCACTGAATGCTGGATCGAGAATATATGTATTTGCCGCTATTATAATAGCTTATTTCCTGTTCATTCCCTCATTGGACACTAAGCTCCTTGAAAATCTAGGATTCCTGTCTTATTTCAAATCTCAGAGATCCTGTCTTTCTTGATCACTGTTGTAACCCCAATACGTAGCAACATGCTTGCCACATAGTCAGTATAATAAACTTCTCCTGAATGAAGGAATGAATGAGTTACCTTTAGGGGGTCTCTCTCTACCTCGTGAAGAATCTATAGAGAGTTGCTAGAGCAAGCTGGCTTAAGGTTCTGGGTCAGTGGAGGAAGGCTGGATTATCAAGGGTCAAAAGTTACTTGGTTGAGTTGGAGGATAAGACTGAGATTTCTGGGCCTCAGGCTGGCTGCCTTTCTTTGGAGTAGAGAAAGTCATGAAAGAGCATCCTGTTCCTTTCCCCCAGGGGGGTTGAGTTTGAAGGAACAGTTATGAGATCATGTTAAGTTAAACATTTCTTAATGAAAGTAGTAGAAATTAGTAGAAAGGAAGAGGTGTTGTCTATCCCATCTTTTTAAGATGTCTTTTTTTTTTTTTTTTTGCAGTTTTGGGCCAGAGCTGGGTTTGAACCCACCACCTCTGGCATATGGGGCTGGTGCTTTACTCCTTTGAGTCACAGGCACCGCCCTAAGATGTTCTTGACAGTGAGGTGATTGGCTGGTTCTTTCCTGTTTGGCTATCTAAATCAACCTTTGGTTGGAGGGATGTAGTTGACCATGGAACTTAACTGATCGGGGACGCAGAGGAAGAGCTGCACATAAAATGATTGTTGAAAGGAAGACTGGTGCTCGCTTGGGCACTCAGTGACAACCCACATTTATTGGGTGTTTTTATACATACTGATCAAATAAAAGTATAGAAATAGAAAAAGGAACGAATAATGATGAAACAGCAGAAGCTACCATGAAAATTCTTTGTTCAGCTCAGATGCTGCTGGATACATATATAGTTGATCTATATTGAGCATACTTTCTGCAGGCTTAACCAAAACAGTGTCTGGCTGTCTGTTCTGTCTGATAAGTTCCTCAAAACTTGAAGAATGGCCATTTTCTAAAGAGACCCGGACAGGATACCTCTTCCTGTAACTTCTGCAAGTGCCCAATCCCCAGCTTCACCCTGCGAAGCCCTCCGGTTACTTCCTTTCTGTGAACATCTGATTGTTCTTACTAGCCTGGGCATGTCCACAGAGAAAGAAGTTGTTCCATCTTAGGGCAACATTCCTTGGGGAGCACCTGAGGCCATGTCACTTGCTTTGGTTGGGGGGCCGGTACCCCTCCAGAGAGGAGAAGAGAGATGGAGAAAGTTATTTTGGCATCATCCCTCTTTATAATTACCAGAACTTTCTGGAACATCTTTGCCTCTCTTCTCTCTTTTTTCTCCCTCTCTTTCTTTCCTTTTCTTTCCTTGTTCCTTCCTTTTTTTCTTTTAGATTTTCAGTAATTCACTTTTTGTTTAAAGTTTCAAAACAAATTCAGCACTTCATTCCTTTCTAAATTTTCTACATTAGAATTTTGGTCAGAGACTACCCACCAATAATTATGAGAAAATTTGTGCCACATTGGGTTTCTAGAGTTTTTTACCAAAAAAATTTATTTACTTTTTCCTCGAGTAATCTTACTCTATAATTGTGGGAACACATAGGAAGGAAAGGAATGACACATGAATAGTTTGGTTTTGACTAGCCACCATCCTCAATAGCTTGAGATAATCTTTATCATTTTTTCTCTTCATTTAATAGTGAAATACAACATACTAAATGTTAAATAATACAGAAGGGCAATTATTAATTGCAAAGCTCTATTCTATTTTGTTGCTGGGACAAGGAAGATGAAAATGATAGGTGCCGAGTATCAACGAGAAACTCGATGTTTTACATGAAAGATAAAACCCTCTAGGGGAAGAGGAAAGGTAAATATGATAGCTCTAGCTCATGTAGACTTTTTTTGCTGTGTTTCCAATGGGCTGAGATGGATCAGGAATCAATAATACTGGAATAAATTAAAAAGAAGCATAGTGTCCAGATTTAAGAGTGGGCCTCTTTGGCAACCTTTTCTCCTAATCCCTTTTCCTTCCTCGTTTCTTGAGATTGGTTTAAGAGACTCTTTCCCAGTTTCATCTAAGCTGGTTTTTCCTGGGCTTTACCTTGGAAACGTTCTCCCTGTACCCAACAGTCTTTCCCATCAAAACCAAACTTATAAGCATGGTACACCACATCTAAGAAGACATTGATGGAGAAGTCCTGCGGGGGGTTGAAGAGTTCAGAGCTAAGTCATCCAGAGGCATTTTACCCCTCCCTCCTTCCTTTGCTAATCTCTTCCATCCTAGATGAGCTGATGTTTCAGTTTCTAATGTCCATAAATGAATTGAAGAACCATCCAGCTCAGCCCTTGTAATTTCTGTGGCCCGATTCAAAAACATGAGCTGAGCACAGAAAGACAGTAGTGTCTGAAGAACTGAGTTGAAAGGTCATTTAGGCACCTGTGCTGAGTCCAGTATATGGCACCAAAGGGAAGATGAACAAACCAAAACATCTAGGCAGTGTAACAGAAAAGAACACAGAGGGGATGAGACATGTGCCTCACTCCGTTTACCTTCAGTAATGGGGGATGGACAGACGCGCAGGAATACGTTCCATCTAGACTCGGCCTCCTGGAGTCCTGAACACAGTCTGCTACTTGGAAAGGTGGTTCTGGTAACAGCCAGAAGTAACAAATCTGTGGGCTTTAGTTTCTTCTAGTCTTCCTACCTGTGTTCCTGCTGCTCTTGTTCTGAACTCATTTTTTTCTTACTATTTTGTGACTTTAACTTACACATAACTTTTATGAATGCATCATTTTGCTTACTCTTGCCTCCTGGGTGTTTGTACTTCTGTCCATGGTCTCTATTTACCCATAACTCCTGAGAAATGCCTTTGTTTGTCTTTTGGCTTCTGGCCATAATATGTGCTGTTAACTTTCCTTACTTTCAAAATTCCCAAGAGAGGGAATATCCATGATTTTCTCTCTTATTCTTGTCCCTTTGGCACAACATTTTATTGCCAGGCTACCTCATGGGCCTCCTATGTGATCCATCCAGGCCAGGGTGGAGGGAGGGGCTGTGTGATCCCATCATGGTGATCTGTGTTGAGGAAGGGGCTGTAGGTGTGGTACCCATTCATTCTGAAGTTTCCGCAAGTTTTGGGGGGGAAGGCAGTAAAACTGAAAAGCATACTTCATCCATGTGGTGCTACGGGCAGTGGAAGGATCAAGACTTTGCATCTTGTCCCCACATTTGCTTCCTTAGTCTCATCTTTCTACTCCTCCCCTTCTTCTCCATCTTCATCCTTGGTTTCATCCCAAGCCCTATGCATGCCCAACTTCAAGTTACTCTCTGAAAAGGGAATGATGTCTATATTTGCGTTTTCTTCCATTTTTGTGAAGTGTACTTTACCATCTCTCTGATGAGAATGAATGAATTATTAACTCTTTATGGACTCCCTGGGAAATCTTATACATGACAGTCACCACCTACCAATCAAAGACTTCCCAATTGTACCAGTTTGGCCCAGAGACCCCTCTCTGTAGTTCACACCCATGTCTCCAAGCTAGCTGGACATTCCTATCTTGACATCAACAAAATCTCAAATTCAACATTTATTTATTTATTTTTTGAGACAAAGTCTCACTATGTTGCCTCAGGTAGAGTGCTGTGTTGTCACAGCTCACACCAACCTCAAATTCTTGGGCTTAAGTGATTCTCTTTCCTCAGCCTCCCAAGTAGCTGGGACTATAGGTGCTTGCCACAACGCCTGGCTATTTTTTGTTGCAGTTTGCATTGTTGTTTAGCTGGCCCAGGCCGGTTTGAACCCGCCAGCCTTGGTGTATGTGGCTGGCGCCATAACCACTGTGCTATGGGCGCCAAGCCTCAAACTGAATACTGAATTTATCATTTTTATTCCACTTCTTCTCCTGGGACCTTCAGCTTGATAATTGACATTATCGTAACTCAAATCCCAAACCAGAGTCCTGGGTACCATCCTGTCCTCCTTCACCCTTACTTTACACATCAGTTTTTCTTCTGACTAGCTCTTCAGTATACCAGCTGCTTTCTCTCCCCACTAACACTCCCCAAGTTCAGACTTTCATCTTCTTTCCCCTACACCACTGAAAGAAACAGCTTCCTTTCTAGTCTCTGTTGCCCTCATCAGCATTTTCCTTTGTGTTGTCAAAACTGACTTCTGAAATTTGGTTTTCCTGTAGAATTTCAGGCACACAAAAGGTATTGGATTCCTTGATGATTATAAGGAAGTTTGAAGCTTCTTCCACCAATTAATCTGCTTGGTATTCTTTGAAGAGTAACGCTTCCAATTGTCTTGAACTGTAAACAGAGAAAAGATGCATTTCTGGGAATGAATGAGTATCCGTTCAGCCTTGGAAAAGGAAGGACAGAATGGATCAACATCAAAATCGTACTGTCATGAAGCTACATTTATTTTTTAATGAAGATAGAATGTATCTGTAAGCCTGAAACTACATTTTGTGTCACATTTGAGGGATAGATTAGAGGTAACTATTTAGCAGATGGTCAAATCACAATGCCTACAGAGGAAGATAGTGGCCAGAGTCAAGCTGCTATAAAGGTGAGGGTTGCTGGAGACAAAAAGATTGTGTAGGGGTTTATATAGGAAAAGGTAAGACCCTCAGGTGCCTCCTCTCCTGGGTTCAGACCCAGATATCAGCCTTCTATCTCCATTTCATACACTTAAGTAACAACCCCACCTCTACTCCCTTTGGAGTGGGGAGGTGTATATATTCTTTGGTGAGAGTTTTAGTGCCGGGGCACTAGGTACAGGTTATGTCCTAAAGATGGGGTGTCATACTGAAACCAAAAGGACTGAGTGGGAGTTTGACTACTGAATGATGAAATCTCTAGTTTGCTTTTCTTCCCAACTTCCTGAATACTGGTGGGGAGGCTTTATTAACTCCACCCTGCTTAGGTAAGAGATCAGGACATTCTTCTCTGGAGTAGTTGAATGGTTCTAGAAGACAGGTCCTACAGTCTCAAAAAAAAAATGACTTCCTGTACCAGAAGTGCTCTGTTTACAAATAATGGGATACCAGCCTCCTGTGGTCTGAAAAATGGAGGTTTTATATTCTCAAATGTAAGAAACCTAAAGGTAGGTCGTCACTGACACTGGGTCAAAGCCAACATTCTGAAATTCCTTTGCCCTGTCCCTTGTTCTAATTCTTCACAGTCACTTGATGGCTGCCCAAGCTGAGGTATCACATCCATGTGGCTTCAATGTAGTGGGGTATATTCGTTTTTATTGCTGTGTAACAAATTATGACAAACTTAGCAGTGTAAAGCAATGCCCATTTATTACCTCACAGTCCTTAGGTCATCATGCTAGGGTTTATCTAGGTTCTCTACCTACAGACTCAGCAAGGCCAAAATCACGATGTTGGCAGGGAGCTAAGCGTGGTGGTCTCTATCCATAGGCCCAGCTACAGTACTTGGCAGGCTGAGGCCAGAATGTATCTTGAGCCCAAGGGTTTGAGTTATTGCCTGGGTAACATATCAATACCATATCTTTAAATTTAAAAAAATTATATATATATATATATTTATATATATGTGTGTGTATATATATAATTTATATATTTATAGGAGTGTGTGTGTATGTGTGTGTGTGTGTATATATATATATATGCATGCCGGCCTGGGCTCTTATCTAGAGACTGGGGGTTTGGGGGAAAGAATCTACTTCACACTCATTTATTTATTTGTATTTTTGAGACAAGAGTCTCATTTTGTCACTCTGGGGTGACATCAGACCTCACAGCATCTCCAAACTCTTGGGTTCAAGTGATCCTACTACCTCAGCCTCCTGAGTAGCTGGGACTACAGGTGTGCACCACGACACCCGGCTAGTTTTTCTATTTTTAGTAGAGACAGGGTCTTGCTCTTCCTCATGCTGGTCTTGACCTGCTGAATTCAAGGGAATCCTGCCTGAACTCCCAGAGTGCTTGGATTACAGGCGTGAGCTGCTCTGTCCAGCCATCACGCTCATTTAGGTTATGGGCAGAATTTATTTCCTTGGTGCCTCAGGACTAAGTCCCTGTCTTCTTTTTGGCTGTCAGCCTCGGTCCTCTCACAGCTCTTTGGGGCCACCCCCATTGCTTCTTGTGTGCCCTTCATCTTCAAGTCAACAATAGCAACATCTGAACCTCTCAGATTTCCTCTTCTGCCATTAGCTTGAAACAACTTTCTGCCTTTATAGGGTTCCTGTGATCAGAGCAGGGCCAGCACATCTCCTTCACCCAATTACAGGGATGATATTATATGAACAGGTTCCACTCGTACTCCGACAGAGAGATTGCATGGCGAAGAGCCTCTGCGGTCAGTCTTAGAATTCTGTTTACCACAGGATCAAAATGCATACCTTTCATTAAGTGGAAGTTTTCCCAGAAACATCTTTCCAACACACCTGCCCCTCCTTAGATCTCCCCAGCTTTAATAATTTGCTAGAATGACTCACAGAACTGACACAGCTTGTGTTTACCAGTTTATGACCATTTATTATACAGAATAAAACACAGTAACATCCAAATGGAAGAGATTATACATAGGACAGGGTTTGGAGGTAGGTGGGGGGCAGAGCTCCCGTGTCCTGTCTGGGTGTGCCATTCTCCCAGCACATCAGTTTGCTCAATAATCCAGATGGTCTTTGATTCCCATTTAGTGGGTTTTATGGAGGTTTTATTACATAGGGACAACTGATGAAATCATTGCCATTGGTGGAACTCAACATTGTAACCCTCTAATAATAGGATTGGTGTTTATGGTGTCCATCCCCCACAGTGAAGCTATCTAGGCTCCCCCCCCACCAGGAGTCATCTCATTAGCATATAAAAACGGTAAATTCTAAGGGTACTAGGAGCTCTGCTCTTGGAGACAAAGATCAAACACATTTCTTCATTTTACAACAAAGAGATTTCTAGAATGGCCATAAAGAAATGCCCCATATGATTGCTGTGTAGTAGATTTAGAGTGCAACCCTTCCAGAATAGAGCAGGAGGATGGATGGCTCAGAGTGGTGGCCTCCAGAAAAACAATGGAATTATACATTATCTGATATCCAGAGTATCGGATAATCTATAATTCCATTGAAGAAATATATACATAGAAATATATAGAGAGAAATGGTTTGAAGGTGTGAGAAGCTTAGCTATAAGAATAAAGTTAGGTAGGTAAATGACAAAAGAATGTAATTAGTACTTGTAAGAAAAAGAAAATGTATAATGAAGGAAATATCATCCTAGCACTCATTTCACTTGTCAGGGTCAGTTTTGGGACACAGGCTGCAGCCTAATTAGCTATTTTCAGCAGAAAAGTTTCTAAAACAAGGAGTGGATGCTTAAATGATTAGAATAGAGAGTAGGTGGGTGTAGGCTGGACTTTTAGAAATGGCTCCCCAAATAACACCTGGCATTGGCCTAACAGGTCAGGTGCCCACATTAATGTTGCCCAGAGGACAGCATTATCCATCATATAGACAGACACAAGAGCAGTGAGACAGGACACACCTTGAGTCCACATGGGGAAGTTTACTCTTTCCTGGCTCGGCGCCTGTGGTTCAACGGGCTAAGGTGCCAGCCACGTACAGTGGGTTCGAATCCAGCCCGGGCCGCCAAACAATGACAGCTGCAGCCCCAACATGGCTGGGCGTTGTGGCAGGCGCCTGTAGTCCCAGCTACTTGGGAGGTAGAGGCAGGAGACTCGCTTGAGCCCAGGAATTGGAGGTTGCTGTGAGCTATGATGCATGGCACTCTCTCGGGTGATAGCTTGAGGATCTGTCTCAAAAAAAAAAAAAAAAAATTTTACTCTTTCCTGAACCACCCTCCATACCACCATTGCATTTTTGAAATAAATTATTAGTTTTTCTTTTTTTATCAATACAATTTAAGTGCACCATAAAAGTTTAACTACTTACTGGCTGGGCACAGTGGCTCATGCCTATAATCCCAGCATGAGGCTGAAGTGAATGGATTGTCTGAGCTCACAGGTTCAAGACCAACCTGAGCTAGAGCAAGACCTTGTCTCTAAAAATAGCCGGGCATTGTGGCGGGTGCCTGTATCCCAGCTACTTGGGAGACTGAGGCAAGAGGATCACTTGAGCCCAAGAGTTTGAAGTTGCTGTGAGCTATGATGTCATGGCAATCTTCTGAGGGTGACAAACTGAAACCCTGTCTTGAAAAAAGAAAAAAAAAGAAAGTTTGACTATAGGTTGACGTGAGCCAAGAGATAAAAAAGGTGAAATACTACCTTAGATATAGCAAGAGTTTGTATTTACCAAAAATGTGACGTTTGTTTCCTTATACATGAAGGAAGTGGTGAGGTGGGTGAGGAGGACGCTGTAACTTGGTTCTTCCCAGGCAAATGCACAGTCATCCACTTTCTGCCAGAGACTCATTAAGGAATGGGCTCCTCTGTCAGGTCAGACTGCAGTGGAGAGCATCTCCCCAGGCCTGTATCATATGGGCTACAATCGGGGCCAGGATTCTTTGCTGATGCCCTTGAAATCCCCACCTCATATCTCCCCTAATTTCTGAGGATAGCCAACCAAGTAACTGGGCATCATCCCCGCTGGCCTTGTGTTGCTCCATAAATCTTCTCTACAATCCTTGCTGTTCTATGATGTACACACAGTATGGACTACGGTAATGTCATGAGACCTTGAGTGTGTGCTATTTGCTCCTTCTCTTTGTCTACAAGGAGGCCGCCTGCTCCCTGGCATAGTCCCAAGGAATGAGACCAAGAAGAGCCGTGACCCATCTAGTGAAGGAGTAAGCCTGGGTACTTCAGCTCAGGGAACATTCCAGGGGGACCTCAGCTTCGTACAAGATGCAGAACCCACGATTCAAGGCGTTGAAGACTCTCACAGAAAATTTTTCAAAAGCCTTTAGGCAGTCACCAGTAGGGATCATAGATTGCATACACTAGGAAAGACATTTAGTACAAATTATGCTTCATTTTTAGCTTTCTTCACTGCAGAATTCCTGGCCACTGGATTTAAGAACCAGTTATCAATTATCAAGTTATCAAGTCAGATATGAATTTCTATGCAAGGGGGTTTGGAAGATTTCAGTGTCCTGAAGATGAGTTCGTCATCCACATTTTGCAGGTTACACATGGATATAGCCCAGTTGTTTGTTGGAAAACATTTAACATCTGGCACATGGGGACAGAGTCCTGTTGTGTAGCATTTTCAGATTACTGTGGTGTAACTGGCAATTTCAGGCTACCATCTGGTGTCACTGAATGGGGAGCCGAGAAGGGATGTGCAGTAGAGCACAGTTACCTAGTGTTTCCGCCACACAGATACATGGGAATTCAATAACCTTTAGATCATAGAAAATAGTAAAAAGTAGTAAGATTTTAAGATGTGCTGGGGATTTGAGTATTATCATTGTTTTTAATATAACTTATTTGCCAGTGTCTAGAAGTTAAATTTTTACAACAGCTATGGGTAGCAACCAGCTCATGAAATACCTAAAATATTTCCATTTGGCTCTCACAGACCAGCACAAGCTGGCTCCCAGCACACCACTGCATGGGTTACAATTATGTGAAGGTTCTCAAGTGAAAGGTGGAAATTGTTCTATCCCTTGACTCACACAATTCTCAGGACATCACTCATCCTACACCTGATTTATCATGGAGACAGAAATCTATATAGACAGCCAAACAGAGTGTCTTCCCACCTTTGAAGAGGGATTCCCTTTTCAGAGTTTGGGAGCCACAATGATGGAGAAGTCATTGTGTTGAAGCACAGTGTGGGAGTATGTAGCTAGACACAGGCTATGCCTTTGGCAGGGCTGTGAAGTCATGGAAGCTCAGCTATAGATGCCCTGATCTTGGAGATCTTTATTTGGAGATTCTGCAAGAGACTCAAAAGAACTTTATTGCCCAGGATCCTCATGTAGAATCACTGGTTACA
>CAUYON010040233.1:0-25581 GCA_963573935.1 Arctocebus calabarensis | reverse complement strand
GCCACAACGCCTGGCCATTTTTTGGTTGCAGCCGTCATGGTTGTTTGGCGGGCCCAGGCTGGATTCGAACCCACCAGCTCAGGTGTACGTGGCTGGCGCCTTAGCCCGCTGAGCCACAGGCGCCGAGCCGGAAGATCATCTTTTTGAAAAAGATTTTTACAATAGTTTAAGTTAGTAACTGTTTGTAATCCTGCAGTCACAATTGTTGGGTCACATAAGTGTCATTTCCCTGTGAACCTGTTTGCCTAGTCCTGTGTCCTGTGCTTACTCCCGCAGGGAGGTCCCCCTGTCTTCTGCTTATCGCCCCACCCCCCCGCCCGCCCTATGCCACCTGCTTCATTCCTGGAGTGTTTCTCTCCTGGTCAGACCACCTTGGTGTGGCGGCTGTCTTTCATATGGTCACCCAGCCCCTTACCCCTCCCCGCCCATCCCCGAGATAGGTGGACACGGTCCTTAGCAGGACTTGCTGTGTACCTACTGGGTAGTTGCTGTCTCAAGGAATTTTCACCACAGATTGTTGGGCCCCCGCTGCAGTGAGCCCCATTCCAGGTAAGGGAGCAAATCACGACCTTTGCAGGGTCGTCGTGCACAGCAGGACCCCACCCAGGCAGCCTGGTCCAGGGCCCGTACTCAGACCAGGCTGCCTTCCCTCCACGTGGACGAACCCCATTTCCAGTAGTCCCCCCAGCAGGGTGGAGGCTCTGTGGACTTCGTGTGCGGACTCGGCTGGGAGAGCGCCTGCTGTAGCTCAGGCTCTGCCCTAGGGAGCCACTGGGAAAGCCATCCCCTGTCCCTGCTGGGCTTCCTCTTTGGATGGAAGAGTCTCCAAGGCTGGCGGCTGAGGGGATAAGATGGTGCCTGACGTGACAGAACAGCGTGGAGTGCAGGTGAGAGGCACTCCGCGGCTGAGCAGTGCAGCCTCAGCTCACATTTCTATCCCAGGGGCCAAGACTGCAGTAGCTCCTTTGCATTTGAGCTCAACTCTGCCCAGTGCTTGCCTTTGAAGGAACCTTGCTTATGGTCAGTGTGTCCTGGATGTCCCCTGGCAACCCATCTATGGGGCACATTCACTGGGGCTGGGGCTTTGCCCATGGTCATAAAAGTTCCCCTTTTAGGCCAGTCTTGGTGGGTTGCTGTAGAACAATAAATTGTGACATGTGGGTTAATATCAGCCTGAAAATGTTACAAGGGAAAGAAGGAATTGGAGAGAGGATTGGCTGTCCAGCAGTCCTGGTGCTGCTGACCTCTGGATTCTTGGATGTGGTCCTTACAGAGGCCCTTGGCGCTCTGCTGCTGATGACCTGGATCAAGGTCTCTCCATATGTCCCCTGCCCTGTGCACTGTGACCTGCTGGCTAGAGCCCATCCTGGGAAATGCTCTCTGCACTCGCCAGGAATTCTGTGTTTAAACCCTTGGGAGCCTATGTGTGTAGGACAGGGGACACAGGGAGCAGGTGTGAGGGCAGAGGAGGCTGGGAGTGAGTGAGTGTGCTACTAGTGTGGAGGTTACTAGAGTGAGTTGGTGCAGTCGCTTAGTGAGTAGGCTAGTAGAGTATAGTGTAGATTAATAGAGTAGGTTAGTGAAGTAGGTTAGCATAGTAATAATGCTCTGTGGCAGGTTAGTAGAGTAGGTTACTGTGGTAAGTAGTAGAGTGTTAGTGTAGATTAATAGAGTAGGTTAGTGTAGTAGGTTAGCATAGTAATAGGTTAATGTGGTAGGTTAGTAGAGTAGGTTAGGTGGTGGGTTAATGTAGATTAACAGAGTAGGTTAGTGTGGTAAGTTAGCCTAGTAGTAGGTTAGTATAATAGGTTAGTATGGCAGGTTAGTAATGTAGGTTATTGTAGTAAGCAAGTAGAGAAAGTTAGTATTGCAAGTTATTGTGGTAAGTTAGTAGAGCAGGTTAGTGTGGTAGGTTGGTAGAGCAGGTTAGTACGGTAGGTTAGTATAGTGGGTTAATGTGGTGGGTTAATTTGGTACACAGTATAGTTAGTGTGGTAGGTTAGCAGAGTGGGTTAGTGTGGTGGGTTGGTGTGGTAGGTTAGTAAAGCAGTTTGTGTGGTGAGTTGGTGTGGTAGGTTAGTAGAGTGGGTTAGTGTGGTAGATTGGTGTGGTAGGTTAGTAAAGCGGTTAGTGTGGAAGATTGGTGTGGTAGGTTAGTAGAGTGGGTTAGTGTGGTGGGTTGGTGTGGTAGGTTATTAGAGTGGGTTAGCCTGGTGGTTTGGTGTGGTAGGTTAGTAGATTTGGTTAGTGGGGTAGGTTGGTGAGTGGAGCACATCGGTGCCCTGGGTCATTAATTCACAGACCATGGGCTTTGAGCCCTGAATCAGCTATTTTGTGATACCCTTCTGCGTTTATTAGGGGACCACCTTCTCTCTATAAGTACTTTCCCACATGAACAATTTGGTGACCTGATTCACCCCCCCGCCCCCCGCCCCCAGAGAAATTTATAAAGATTCAGGAGCATGTGAACACTTTTCTGTTGGTGTGTGGATTCATTGTTCCTGGTTGATTAGTTACTAGTCAGGAAAGCTGCTGAGACCAGTTGAATCAGATTGCCCCAGGCTAGAGGCATTTGAACCAACTGGCAGAGTGGGGAACAAAGAGGCCTTGACTGGTGCACAGAGGGCTGCGGAATCCGCGCCTGTCAGACTTCCCAGCTGCCAGTTTGGGTATTAACTATTGTCAGGGGAAGGACAAGAATCCACCAGCCAAGCGTGCTTTTCCTTCCTGGAGTTGCCTGTGAGGGACTTTCACATGCCCATGTGTTCTAGACATTAAATTTGAAATGCTTTTGGCATCTTAAGGAGATGGTTACATTAAAATCTAACCCATTTTTCCCTGGTACATGCGCTGCAGCCGAGTTAAAGGAATGTTGAGGGCCGCCGTTCTCAGACGCAGGTGGCAGAGGGTCTCCGGGATGTGGGCACTGCTCTGTGAGCCCTGGGGTGTTGGGGGCGCCCTGCACGATGGCTCCTTCCCTGAGGCATTGCCGCCACTTATGTGCACCTGCGTCCTGTTTCCACAACAGGAAGGCACGTGTCCTTTCTCACAGAAGCAGGACTTCCCACTCGCATCTTTTGGGATTTCATCTGCATGATTCAGCCAGGATCTGGCGCCCACTGATTTGCTGTTTTCTTGGCTGTTTCCAGTTAGAAAGATGTCAGCCTGCGGTGTTTGCGCTGACACCCTAGTTGGAAATGACGGGTTTCACACTCACCTGAGCAGTTGTTTTATGGTTCTGTTCCCCTCAGTCATAGCACTGTCCCTGTTCTTAATCACAGGGGCTTCCTGGCTGGAGCACAGTGGCCATGAAGGAAGTCTTTAGGCATGTGTTTCTGGCTAATTTTTTTGGTCTGGAAAGCAGGAAGAAATGCTGCTGTTATTTTTAACACCCATGGAAGAAGTTTTGGGTATTCCCCCCCTCCCCGGAAAAAACAATATGTACATGAACAAATAGGTCTCAATTGTTTATGTGTAAGGCAGAGAGGGAGGCTTTGCACATGTCTGAGAGCCGGGCTGGCAGCAGCATCCATTTGGCGAGATAAAGTGTATTTATAGGAGAGTCCGACTCTCGCAAGTGTGCAGCAGGTGGGAGCTGTTCTTACATGCCTCTGTCCTTGGGTCTGGCAGCACCACTTCTGGGAACCTGTTCCATAAATATATTAACAGGAATTGAGATGGTATGTACAGGAGGCCAGGCGCTGCAGCACTGTTCATGGGCTGGCTGGGAACTGTGGAAGGCGTGTGCACTGCTAATCCAGGTGGCTGGAGGCTGGAATTTGGCATCCGTGCACCAATGGTCTGAGTCAGCTCAGGTGGACTTGATGGGTACAGGGCAGGGAGGGGCTTCAAACAACACTGTTTTCTCACAGTCCTGGGGGCTGAAGTCCAAGGTCTAAGTGCCAGTGTGCTTGGGCTCTGGTGAGGGCCTCAGATTTGCAGACATTGCGAACTGTAGCCCTTCTCACTGTGCTGTCACGTCCCACCATGAGGGCCCTGCTCTCAGGATTGCACTGGAGCTGGTCCCTGCTAATGCCATCACAGTGGGAGTTAGGGCTCAAGCATCCGAACTAGGGGGGTGCCAACATGCAGTCCACAGCCCTCCCCTGCTAATGCCATCACAGTGGGAGTTAGGGCTCAAGCATCCGAACTAGGGGGCTGCCAACATACAGTCCACAGCCCGGTGTGCAGCCGGCTCCAGACCATGTTCAGATGTGTGTACTGGTTGTGCTGCCTTTGTGAAAGAGTGGGGACAGACACACACACACACATTTGCACTCTCAAACAGCACGTCTGGTTCTGTGGCTTGACTTTGTGACACCGTGAAGCCGTCCCCAGGGCCGTGCACTGGTGACCGACCCTCCAAGCCTTCATCTGTGCAGTGCACACTGCGAGAGCTGCCTCTGGTGTCTGTTCAGGCATTGTTCTCTGGTCCTTCCTTAACCCTGGCCTCAGCTGCACTGTTCCTGGCCGCACACATCACAGGACAGCAGGTCTGTGTCACCTGCGGGCAGCCTGGCCACCTCACCCACAGGTGTTCTCAAAGTGCCCGCACCTGTGGCACCAGCATCACCCCAGAACTGCGGTGGGCAGCAGTGAGGACGCCGCTGTCAGAGGGGCTGGGCTGCCAGGGAGGCAGGGATTGGGATGAACCTTGGTTCCCAAGGGGAGCCAGCAGTGAGCTCTGCCCAGAGGTGAATCCGTGGCCGCTGACAGGGTTGGAGGACCGTGGGATGGGGACACTGCAGGCCTGTTCTTTGGGGCCCATTCTCAAAGTGCTGTACTGGGCTAAACCCGTACATGTGGACCCAGCCAGGTGGACCAGACTTGATGTGGCCCCTGTGACTTAGTCCCCACAGGAAATTAGGTGAGCACAGAGCCAATGCCGATGAGACATCAGCCTATTCCGGAAGTTGAGTAAGGCCAATGCCTTAAAGAGGAGACTCGGGGGAGGTTGGAGGCATTGGTCCTGCTCTGCAGCTCAAGTGGGGGTGCTGGGTGGGAGGCTGAGTCACCTCCTACTGACTCTCCTCACACCTTGTGGGGGAGGTTTGAAGGTCACTGTGGGTTCTGGGGGTTCCTCCTGGTGCACGGGGCAGGGCACGGGTAGGAGTGAGCGCGGGACCTTCGGCTGCTCAGGCTGCCTCAGGGCTAACTGGTGGCCACAGAAGGAGTCACTGCCCTGACAGGAGAACCTGAATGTGTTTCTCTTTAAACCCATGAGCCCTGTCAGCTAAACCAGCAGTGGTGTCTGTTCCCGTAGGACAGTGCAGAGACAGGGACAAGGGAGATGAGGAGTTGAAGGGAACCAGGGTGAGACCATCCTGGATTCGTGGGCCAGGAGGCTGGCTGAGGACCAAGCGAGCCCACAGCAGGCCCTGGCCCTCGTCACTCGGCTGTGGGGAGGCAACCTCAGGAGCCCGAGCCCGCAGCCTGCCGCCAGGCTGGGCGTGTCCCTTGCTCCTGGGACAAAGCTCACGTTCTGACAGAGCTGGCTCTGCCTGTGGTCTCCTGGCACATTCTCCCTCTGGCTCTGCATTTTGGTCCCCACAGGTGCTGTCCCGCAGGTGGGTTTCTTACCCTCTCTGAGGATAAGTCACCGGAGAGACTTGGGGGTCTTGCTTCATGCACAACAGGAAGTCGCGGCCTGGGTTCAGCAGAGTCCGGAGCCCCTGGTGTTCAGGCCTCTTCTCTTACTCTCTCTGGGCAGTTCTCTTACTTTGGAAGACTTTTGTACTATCGTACTTCCAAGAATCTGAGTGAAAAAGTTTGGAGAGAACGGGGCTGTGTGGGTTTCTATTTATACAGAAGACAAACATGTGCATGATGAAACCATAATTGCTTTTTTGATTGAATATATTTGACAATTTGATTTTACAAAGGCTCAGACAGGCCTCTGGACTGAGTTAACTGTGCATCCTGAGCCCAGGCTGTATTTCTAGAGGGGCAGGTGAAGCCGATGGCCCAGCAGGAGGCTTCGGCTCCACTGCTGTGGTGGGACAGTGTCACCTACTCACTCTCCAGAGGACCCGTGAGGGCCCAAAGGCAGGCCTGTGACCCACTGGGTGCACCACTGGCCAAGGACGTGCCAGGGAAGCCCCACCCTGCAGGAGAACACTGTGTTCCGGCAGGCGTGCTCCCAAATTATGGAATTCTCCAAATTCACTGGAGCCCAGGTGTCCGCTGAGGAGGATGTGAGTGCAGGTCCCGTCAGGTCTGAGAGCACGGCTGACTGAGGCCTAGAGACCCCAGGGAAGCTGGGCCAGGGAAGACGTGACCTCGAGGGGGGCCCAAGCATCATGGACCATAGCTGTGGGTGTACCCTGACAGGGAACCCCAAGCGCTAGGGAGGGAAGGTGGGCTACAGTGGACAGAGGACGGCTTGCTGTGGCTCACACTGCACGTGGGAAGCCTCTGGAAGGGCTGGCCGCAGGAGGCCAGGAGCACTAGCACAGTAGTCAGTGGGAAACTCTGTGACCAGAGTGGTCAGGACCATGGGCGCAGAGCCCCAGCAGATCTCAGAGCCAAGGAAAGGCGGGGCTGCAGCCTACACCCTGGGTCATGGGAAAGTTGTACCCACACTGGGCACCTAGGTCATCCTGGACTGGTGCACCCTGCACCCTGTATTCCGGGTCGTGGGGGCTGCACCCTACACCCTGCTCTCTGGGTCATAGGAGCAGCACCCTGCATCCAGGTCATGGGGGCTGCACCTGCACCCTGCATCCTGCATCCAGGTCATGGGGGCTGCACCCTGCACCTGCATCCAGGTCATGGGGGCTGCACCTGCACCCTGCACCCTGCACCTGCATCCAGGTCATGGGCGCTGCACCTGCACCCTGCACCCTGCACCTGCATCCAGGTCACGGGGGCTGCACCTGCACCCTGCACCCTGCATCCAGGTCACGGGGGCTGCACCTGCACCCTGCATCCTGGACTATGGGGCTGCACCTGCATCCTGCACCCTGCATCCTGGACTATGGGGCTACACCCTGCACCCTGCATCCTGGACTATGGGGCTGCACCTGCACCCTGCACCCTGCATCCTGGACTATGGGGCTGCACCTGCACTCTGCACCCTGCATCCTGGAGTATGGGGCTGCACCTGCAACCTGCACCTGCATCCTGGACTATGGGGCTGCACCCTGCACCCTGCACCTGCATCCAGGTCACGGGGGCTGCACCTGCACCTGCACCCTGCACCCTGCACCCTGCATCCTGGACTATGGGGCTACACCCTGCACCCTGCATCCTGGACTATGGGGCTGCACCTGCACTCTGCACCCTGCACCCTGCATCCTGGGTCACGGGGCACACACATGGCCTGCCTTCTACACTCATCCCTCCCACCCCAGCCATCCTGGAAGGAGGGTTTAAGTGGGGCAGGTCTGTTTTGGGTGAACTGGCACATTCCGACTCTGCAGCAGGGGCAGTCTCAGGGCGCTGGGATTGTGGGGACCTGTATGTTCTCCCCAGTGGGTGGTGCCAGGCTACACCTGGGTGGTGGTGGCATTGCTGCTGCCTTTTTCCTCTCCGTGTTTGAGTTGGTGCTCTCGAGTCCCCAGTGCATTACTCACTACATCCTCAGACTGTGTGGATGAATAATGTGTAACTCGCTCTTCTATAATACGATGCATCTGTGAACTGTGCCATGCCACTCTCCTCTCTCCTCCTGGAGCAGCGGCTCTTACTGGGTCTGCCCACGTGGAAGCCTGTGGGCCAAGAGGGGACGTGGCCAGTGGGCCAGGATGGAGCAGGAGGGTGGGCAGCCCCACTCCTGCCACCTGGGATGCCGGGGTCAGTCCTCACTGTGCTTGAGCCCTGACTGTTGGTCCTGACTGCAGGTGTGCGCGATGTTTCCGGATCCTGCCTTACACTTGCAGGGATGTAGGCCCAGTGTCTGTAGCTGGCAGACAGGCATGTCCTGATTGACGCAGCTGACATCATTAAACTGTTTCAGTGGGTGTCTTGCTTTCTTCAGGCTGCAGTGACCAAGTCCCGTAAACAACATGAATTTATTCCTCTCAGTCCAGGAGCCTGAAGCCAAGTTCAAGGCATTGTGGATTTGGGGTCCGGTAAGGACCTGCTCTCTGGTTGGCAGGCGGCGCCTTCTTGCTGTGCCCTTGCAGGACGGAAGGTCAAGGGAGCGCCCTGGATCCCTTTATGAGGGTCCTGACCCCATAACCCCAGCACCCCAGAGGCCTCACTTCCTAACCCCATCACCTTGGGGGCGAGGAGACAACATATAATTTTGGGAGGACACAATGTTCAGTCTGTGGTACTGGGAACTCAGGGAGCTGTAAGGCCTGGAGTGGCTGAGTCAGGGTCCCCAGGCTGGGACAGAATTTGGGTTGGGCTGGGGTAACAGTGGGGTGGAGGGCTAGGGCCCGCACGTTTCTCAGGGGGCAGCTGGTGTTCCCAGCACTGGGCCTTGGAATTGCAGGGCCCAGAGTTTATAATCTTTACAAAAATGTTTTTAGAAAGAAAATCCCATATAGAAAATATGGGTAGTTAACATATTGTTAAAAGCCATCGCAGGGCCCACTCTGTGTAAGCCTCACAGCGGTTTTGTAGGCAGCTGAGGCCCTTGAGCTGCTTTGCTGCTGTGGGGTCAAGATTTTAAGTCTGTTTCAGCAAATGTATTGTTTTTAAGAAATTCATTCATAAAGTACATTTTAAAGTTCTACTTTGTAGTTAGAAAGCCTAACTACCTCCAAGCAGATCACCTCGGTTTCCCCAAACCATCACTGCACTTGTTGACAGGAAGCCTCGTTCACATTCTGATTCTTTTTATAAGCCTGAGGGGGGGTCCCACTGAGGGGGGTTCCCTGTGCCTCACTGCCAAAGATTTGCAGAAGCACATGGAAAAACTGAGAGCAGGAATCAACATTCCTGACGGCTCAGTGTCCCGGTCTAGGAAACCCAGTCCACTTTCCCACGCACATGTGGTGGTTGGGAGGGGTCCACTGGACAGAGGGCAGATGATCGTCTTAGGGGAGGAAGGGCCAGCACCACCAGGCCCCTGCGGAAGGACTGCGCACACCCCCACCCCGCCCCCGTCACCGGATGGAGGGCTGAGGGGGTGGCCGTGGGGGGTCATGTCTGACAGGGTAGGTGAGCGGCTTGTATAGAGGCTCAGGTGACTGGGACAGTGGCAGCCACATTGGGAGAGTCGGGGAAACAGGATTTGTGGGGAAACATCTGGATTTTGGTCTGTAGCTTGTGCATAGTGGGGTGCCTCGGCACCCCTGCCAGTGCTTCACTCTCTGTGCTTAGCGCACAAGCTGTCCTCAGCCCAGGTGAGACAATACACATATTGGGGATCCCTTCTTTCCTATAATGGCATTTTGTTTTAAAGCATTCATAATATTTGGAGTAGAATATAAAATGCGTTTGCAAGCACCACGTGTATTTTAAGGTAAAATGCCAGATTTCAAAAAGGGATCAACTTATGTAGGTTGGTCAGGACCTCCTTGCAGATGGAGGTCAGGTCAGGGCTTCTGTCCAGCCCCAAGTCCTCCAGCTGCAAAGGGCACAGGGTGTTGTGGTCAGGGGCACTGATGCTTACGTGGTGGGGCCCATCCGGCAGGACAATGCACCTGCCTTAAAGCAGTAGGAGCAGGGACGCAGCTTCGGAAACTATCACTGGATTAAAATCCTACACACTAGGACATCATTCCAGTGCTCCGCGGCACCATTATAGTTTTATTCCTCAAATAAAGGATGAGATTAGAGTGAGGTTGGGGAAAATAAAACTTTCCAACTAAAAGAGAATAACTTTAATAAATAAAAGTTATTTTTATACTCAGGGAATTTCTTTATTGTGTACTTTGAAATTATGGAATCTTCTAACATATTATGGAATCTAAAATTATGGGATCTTGTGCATTTCCCAGTGTGGAGAAAAAAACTCGTCAACTCCAGTCCTGTGGATTTTCTGTACCTCAGAGCAACTGATGAGTTTACTTCTTCAATAGCAGACATTAACAATTCATAATTTTATGTGGAAACAATATACTTCATCACCCTCAAACACTTTAGGAGGCTGAAAGGGCAGCGTTGTGAGTGGTTAGTCCTTCCTGGAGACGGAGCATGCCTGGGGCTGAGTGTTAACGTGGCTTTAGCCGGCCTCTGCGGTCTGTGCAGCTGTCCCTCTAAGGGAGAGGATTTAGCTGAGCGACTGCGAAACAGCTCAGCGCCTCCCACACACGCAGATACGCAGGGGTTGGAGCTGTGTGGGGAGGCCCAGCTGAGGGCCCTCGGGCTGAGCTTTTTCCTGCTGTGGGCTCTCCTGGGCAGTGTCAGGAGCAGATGGCCCTCCCCGGCTGAGCTCTCTCTGTTGTCTGCCCTGGGCTGATTTCTTTAGCATTCCCCAGCTCTGCCGGCCAGGCCTCTCTCTGCCCACACTCCCTACGGGGTCTTGTCGGTGCAGCGACCCACGTGCCAGCAGCTTCTAGGCTCACGCTCCCCTGTGGGACGTCTCTGAGCCCCGGGCCTGCCATGTGCAGCGGGCACATCCATGGTGGTCTCACTGGCATCTCAAGCTCCAGTCCCTGGATGGAACACATAGGGCCCCCCACCCGATTCCACCTTCTCCCTCCCAAAGTTTGACTCCCCTATTCACAGTGAGAGGCTTGACGTTCCGCAGCAATGGGGGTGAGGGTGACATCAGGAGGGTCCTGTCTGCCACCTGCTGACTGTCCCCCAGAACAAAGCCCTCTGGGGCCACCACGGAGCTTCCGCTCCCCAGGGAGCCACCTGCAGCCTCCGTCCAGGGGCCAGGTCAGGTGTGCAGGGGAAAGGGGCTGTCGTGCCCTGAAGACAGGCCTGTGTCCAGAGACACCTCTGGGGACCCTGGTCTCTGCACGCTCTGAACAAGTCTCCAGCGAAGGCGTCCATTAGTATGAAAAACTGAAGTGATGTTAGGCAAATGATGATGCAAATCCACGAGGTCTGGTTTTAGAAGTTTGTTTGTTAGACTTTCCCACAGATGTAAATCCCAGCTGCTCTGCGGTTGCAGCGAGAATCGAACTGACTCAGCATCCCAGTGAGGGCAGGTGCTGTGTTCCCAGACGGTGCTGCAGGAGGAGCATTGACCTCTGTCACTCCGACGTCCAGAACCAGTGACGTCTTCTTTACACGTCACCCCTTGGACGCAGAGTGGTTTCGGAGCCTTGGCTTGTTGCCTGCACGTCCCTGTGCTGGAGAGTTCTCGTCCCCAGCCAGGGTTCCCTGCTCGGGTCTGCAGGGTGTGCTTAGGTGGGGACGCACGTGGGTGGGGTCCGTGTCGGGTGGGAGCAGGCTTGGGTCGGGGGCGTGCACCGGTGGGAAGTGGGTGCACCAACCACCGGTGTTGAAATTCTGTGAGGGCAGAAACGTGAGGCTGACTCTGCACTTAGTAACATTGTGATCCAAATGGGATAAAAAGACTTAGGTAGCAGGTGAAGATGCCTAAAATAATTTTAAAAATCCAGGCTGGATAAAGACAATAGCTACAAAAACTCACTGAGCATGAAGGCAATTCATCCTGAAAGGCCTTGTTTGCAGACATGTCTGAAAGTCAGCTGTCGTCCCGAGTCCATGGGAAGCACAGCCCCAAATACGGAACAAAATGCAAGGTTCTAGTCAGCATATCAGAAAAGAACTTTCCTCTGGTGTTGATAGTCTGTATGATTTAATTTTAATTACATAATCAAAATACTATTGATTCTCAAACCAAACAGTATATGGTGCAATTTTGAATTTGTTGACAAATCATTCGTAATGTGTTTTATTCAGAAATAAAACTGGGCCAGGCAAGGTGGCTCAAAGCTATAATCTTGGGAATTTGGGAGGCTGAGGAGGGAGGATTGCTTGAGGCTGGGATTTTGAGACCAGTCACAGCAACACAGCGAGTGTTTATGCCTGTAGTCCCAGCTACTGGGGAGGCTGAGCCAGGAGGAGCACTTGAGCTCAGCAGTTTGAAGCTGCAGTGAACTATGATGACACCACTGCATGTCAGCCTCGATGACAGAATGAGACCCTGTCTCAAGATAAAATAAGATAAAATAAAAGTGTCACTTCTGTAAATGGGAAAAGTTGACTATCTTGTTTTAAAAGTCAACATTTTTAGACAGTGCCTGTAGCTCAGTGGGTAGAGCGCTGGCCACATACACCGAGGCTGGCCAGTTCGAACCCAGTCCGGGCAGGCTAAAACAACAATGACAACTGCAACAACAACAACAACAAAATAGCGTTGTGGTGGGTGCCTATAGTCCCAGCTATTTGGGAGGCTGAGGCAAGAGAATCGCTTAAGCCCAAGAGTTTGAATTTGCTGTGAGCTATGATGCCACTGCACTCTATGGAGGGCAACATAGTGAGATTCTGTCTTAAAAAAAAAAATCAGCATTATTGAAGAAGAATATACTAGAATGAACTTTCTTTCAGGGTTTCTGATGACTGCCTTTTTTATCCATAGTAACTTTTTCTGTAATTAAGCATTACTGAGTGGTTTGTGTGTTTCTGTTACTGCAACAGGGGAACTAAAGCCACAGAATCCCCAGAGGGAATTAGGTTAAAACTTGGATCTCCAAGTTTCCTTTTTGTTCTAACTTTTAATTATACTGTGGTTCTGAATCGTGATTGTGATAATTGAGTATAAACCTGTACTCTGATGCTTCTTTCCAAACTGCAGTTCTTAACAGTACATATATTTTTTTCTTCTTGGTAGGTTTTTTGGTTCCAGTAAGATTTTGGAATAATGGAAACCCTAAAACCAAGGCAAAACAAAACACCCTGAAACTCCTTGTGCTAGAGACTCCGAGTCCGCTAGCTTTTCAGACATGAAATATAAATAGGCCTGGGTTCTGTCTCTGGGAGTCTCATGTGTGACGATTGTCCCCGGCTGTCCGCTCAGCGCAGGTGGCTGTACCCCAGCGCGGTGCCGGACCGCTGCTGCACGGGGCAGCTGGGAGTCTAGGAGGATCTGCCTTCAGCTTCTCTCACCTCCGGCAGGAGCAGCTGGTGCTGAGAAGGCCCTGGGTGGTTCCCACTGCACGGCCAGCCCTGCTGCTGATAGACTGACTTGAGAAGAATCATGGAGTCTTACTTTCTAAATCCTTATTTTCGATTCAAGGAACTTGTTCTGGCCTGGTTCACCTAGCCTTCCCTTTCCCTCCCTCAGCAGCCTCCTCACCATGCCCATGCTGATTCCTTGGCCGTTCTGTGACGCAGCCACCTGAGGATGTGGCAGACCCTGAAGAAGCCATCCCTGCTGGGGCTTCTGACAGTCGCCCTGTACACACTGAGGCTCTCCACATGGAGACAGCCCAGTGGAGCAGGTGCCTGGTGATGCATGAATGGACGAGGTCCGCTGGAATCTCAGGTGGTGTTCACCGGGGATATCGAGAAAGTTTCGAGGTTTACGAAGCACCTTGCTAACAGACGCTCCTTTCCACGCGTGACCTGTGTGTTCTTGGCGTATTCCTTTACACCCTTCTCTGGTGTAGAGGGCTGAGTTTCAGGGAGCACCGTGGAGGGATGTCCAGGCTGGGGGCTGGTCTCCAGCGCCAGGCTCACGGTGCCTGCCTGGTGCCTGCTCTCCGTGTCCTTGACTGGCAGCGATCACACGCAGTGCTTGTTGGGAGAAGTGCTACTGACTGCTGAGGACAGATGACCAGGCTGCGGTCAGCAGCCAGTGGTGTCATGCCTTGGGGAGGTGCCACAGTCAGACTGTGGGTGGGAACCCCGGGGAAGTGCCCAGGGCCATTTCTTAAAGTGCTCTTTAATTTTTAAAGTTCAGATTCATTTTTTTCCCAATTAAGATTTGTGGAAATATTTATTACAAAAAATGATAATTTTACTTGTCAAATAACTGAGTGTTTTGCAGGCATGGCTGGCCTCCGCGGGCAGCTCTCTAGGGTTGGGGGTTTTGTCTGCGCAGATGTTACTTGTAACTTACAGAGGGGGCTACGGCGTATCTTGAATTTAAGCACTCACTGGAGAGTTCACTGTGCCTGCGTTCAACATCAGCTTCCTGTCAGGCTCAGCTGAGAAGTGGAGACAAGGCAGAAGAGATGAGCAGGTGCCCGAGTGTGCGTGTGAAAGCGGCAGGTGCCTGCACACCTGTGCTGTGTGTCTGTCATGTCGCCAGCACTGCTGAAGGACAGTGCTCTTCAGATGCTCCCTTGCTTCTGAGCCCCCTCGAGGGCTTGTAAAACTCCAGTGCTGAGGCCCACCCCCACGATTCTGATTCTGTAGATGTGGGGGGCCCTGAATTTGCCTTCCTGACAAGCGCCCAGGTGGTGCTGCCGCTGTGGCTGCCCCGGCCTTGGGACCAATGAGAACGTGCTGAGAACCACTGTTCCTGGGGGTGCGGTGCTCCTGTGCTCGGGCATCAGAGCAGAGCAGCCCTGTAGGTGGCCACACGAACTTGGGGCTCACATCTGAAATGACCACGGGCGTCTTCTCTCTGCTCTTTGGGGTCTGATCCCCTGTGTGTGTCTCTGGTTTGGAGCCACACGGACCTTGACTTCTTGCCCCTTCTCTTGCTCAGAGGACGGTGGTCTCTGAGGCGGCTCTGGAGTTCCCAGAAGTGATGTGTGTGCAGCACACGGCCTGTGTTTAGGTCAGAGCTGATGATGACACAGGTGCACAGTGAAATGGGCTGAATCAGTAAAATACCGCAGGTCTTTACAAAGGGCTGAATCAGAGGACTTTGTAATAACTAAAACAAATTATGGTTTTAGGAAACATAGACCTATGTTTTAAGTCAGCTGACCTCAAATGCACTCTGGTTTGGTGACGGTTTTTCTGTGGTATCAGACAAAAATTAAAGAAACACACACGTCTGCCTGTGCGGACGCTGAGGACATACACATTTGTCCTCTGCTCTTCAGATTAGATGTCTGGTGTTTGCTCCAAACCCACTTCCTTCTCTGTAGTTCAATGTGTTAAGTCAATGCACTAAGGTTTTCATTTCAGCTATTGTATTGTTCAGTTCTGGAATTTCGATTAGTTTTTTTTTAAATCATGTCATTTTTCTCTGCTCGACTTCCCCCATTGTTGAAGAGGGGACAGTCTGTTTGACCTTCTTAGCAGGAGTCCTTCTCAGGTTGGCTGGCAAGGGCATGGATTGGCTGTTCTCTTTGTGGACGGGCTGCAAAGTGACCTTTTAGCTTAGGACAGTGCCAGCCGACAGAGGCATGAAGGGGCTCCATATATGCAACTTAAAATTTTCCAGTAGTTTCACAAAGAAAACTAGAAACAGGTTATTTAACACTTTATTTAACTCTGTATGCCAGACATTCAT
Organism: Arctocebus calabarensis; assembly: GCA_963573935.1. Lineage (NCBI taxonomy): Eukaryota > Metazoa > Chordata > Mammalia > Primates > Lorisidae > Arctocebus > Arctocebus calabarensis. Next base: position 10,295 of record CAUYON010040233.1, on the reverse strand, counting down.
ACCTCAGCCTGTGATCGGTGTGACCCTTCATTTACAGCTGTTTCTTTGTTAAATTCTGTTTCTTTGTTAGGAGGAAGCCTTTGAGATCTACTGTGCGCAGCTGACTGCTGGACATATGTCTGGAGCTCAGCTGTGCCGAGGGGGGTCTGTAGTGGATGTTGTTCTGGAACCTTCTGTGCAGCCTACTGGAGTTTAAGTTCCCTGTCACCAAGTCCCCATCTGTCTGGTTTCTAGCTTCCAGAGTGCCATTGCAGGGTCCTACTCTGTGGGCTGTGCGTGGGCCAAAGGGCACCCACCGTCCTGCCTTCTGGAGACTGAGTCACTTCTTGCAAGGAAAGTCTGGTTTCCGCTGTGAGCTGTGGCTCCTCTGCTGAACCAGGAGGACGTTTTCCTGCCTGTTCAAAGGCTGCAAGAGCCCCCTGTTTGCTGTGTCTGCGGTGAGGGTATCTTTTCAGGCATTTGAATTTATACTGAGGTCTTAGCTAGTCGGATTCTTTCCTCATAAATAATGGGTCCATGTTGTACAAGCTGACTGATTAGTCTGTGACAATCTGCATCTCCAATGACCTTCCTTCCGGCGTCCCTCTCTCCACCAGGCTGTGTTTCTGTCAGTCGCTCCCACGGGGTAGTAAGTTAACATCTCTTTTATTTAACAGCAAACACATCGGTGCAGGAGCAGGGGATTGTGGGGTGAGGGGCCACCTTTCCTCCTCCCTCCGGGGACTCACCCAAGGCGAAGTCATGGGGGTGGGGGGGGACCATGTCCACTTGGGACTGGGGCTGGGCACAGCTGGCGTCAGTGACTCACAGACTTCGAGAAGCTTCTTATTGAACCACAAGCTAGAACCATCTGTAAATCACTGACAATGAGTAAATTGGCTCAGAATAATCAGGTTCCTTAAAAGATTATGTTTTCAGAGTTCAGTAAGTGTCACAAGACACCCAGTGACCTTATTTCAACTTGATGACTTCTGTGAAGAAGGCCCGATCTCCAAATAGGTCACATCCTGCCGCCCTGAAGTGGGGACGGCAGCTGTGAATTTGGGGGAGAGAGTTCAGCCCAGAAGGGCTGGATCTGTGAGGGATGAAGCTGTACTTATTTGGTGAAGAGAATGGGCTTTCTATTTATTTTCAAGTTGTTCACATTCATTATATTTTCAGTTTTTAATTCTGAATGGATGTGGGGCTTCTAAGGAGGGTTATCCCTCTGTGATCTTCTCTTCCCATCTTACCTGGGACCCGTGCCCCCCAGGGGTATCCTCACCTCCCAGGGCCTCCAGCCAGGTCTCCTCCCCCTCCCCCAAATATCCTCCCCCTCCCCCAGGATCTCCTCCCCCAGGGCCTCTCCTGATACCCCAGGGCCTCCAGGCGCCCCAGGACCTCCTCCTGCCCCTCCCCTTTCAGGGGGCTGAAAACCAAAGCTTTCCTCTGCAGCCCCACTGCCCCACTGCTCTCCATCTCTTCTGGGCTGTCCAGGAAACCTACGTGCTTCAGCAGGGTGTGTTTAACTTCGCTTAAAATAACCTATTTGGAACTGTTCAGTTAAAACCCATGTGTAGGCATCCTGTGTGTGGTTTGGGGCCTTGTCTGCCCATCACTGAGGTGACGCCTACATGTCACCCATGAACTGTGAGCGTTGGAGTTCATGCTCAGTGTCTCTTGGACGCACAGTGCTGGGCCTCTGTCTGGACACACGCAAATTTAGGCTGTGCCCACTGACGGGCCTCAGTGCGTGGGCCAAAGCTGGGTGTGTAGGGAGCTACCCTGTGTTTATCCCTCGCAGTGACTGTGTCAGTGCATTTCTGTGACATGGTGCCCTTATTTTGTCATTCTGATCAATATCCATATAATTATTAGCCTCAGAAGACAGGATTCACCAGGGAGTGAACTGAGTGATTTTTAAATTCTTCATTGTCATTTTGGAACTGACTATTGAGGAATAATAGCCAAGGCTAGTGATTTGTAGGTATTTTTTCACGTTAATGCTTTTCTCCTCTCTCCACAGGGATCTGCGCTTTAACAGAATTAGAGAGATCCAGCCAGGAGCCTTCAGGCGGCTGAGAAACTTGAACACACTGTAAGTCGATTCTTGGGCTGTGGGTGATGTGCTCAGCACAGTCAGTGGGTGCGAGTGGGTGCGAGGGGCAGGGGGAGGAAGGGATGTGTGTGAGGACCACGGGCTGTGCCCCTCTGCCAGCAGGTGGAGGGGGAGGAAGGGATGTGTGTTGGGACCACGGGCTGTGCCCCTCTGCCAGCAGGTGGAGGGGGAGGAAGGGATGTGTGTTGGGACCACGGGCTGTGCCCCTCTGTCAGCAGGTGGAGGGGGAGGAAGGGATGTGTGTGGGGACCATGGGCTGTGCCCCTCTGCCAGCAGGTGGAGGGGGAGGAAGGGATGTGTGTGGGGACCACGGGCTGTGCCCCTCTGCCAGCAGGTGGAGGGGGAGGAAGGGATGTGTGTGAGGACCACAGGCTGTGCCCCTCTGCCAGCTGGTGGAGGGGGAGGAAGGGATGTGTGTGAGGACCATGGGCTGTGCCCCTCTGCCAGCAGGTGGAGGGGGAGGAAGGGATGTGTGTGGGGACCATGGGCTGTGCCCCTCTGCCAGCAGGTGGAGGGGGAGGAAGGGATGTGTGTGGGGACCATGGGCTGTGCCCCTCTGCCAGCAGGTGGCCCCTCATCTCCGTGTGGGTAACTCACGCAGTGTCACCCTGCCCTCCACTCAGTGGCTCCTGAGCCCCTTCACTTCTCCCACTGCGAGGCTGGGCACGCAGTGCCTCTCCCAAGCTCTGGGTGGACTCGGCCAGGGCTGTGGGCTGTGGGGCCTGCACTGGCACTTGGAGCCCAAGGGGTAGGCATGCGGGGGTAGGTTGGCAGTCCCAGGGGCCACAGCAGACCCCAGGCTGTTTTCCTAGTGCCTGTGTTGGGAAGCTGTCTTCTTCTGCAGCCGGACTGGATGTTTGGCCTGATGTGTGGCTGATGAGCCACCTGTCAGCCATGTGACCCGGAGGGCAGGTGACCTGCCTGCTCTGTACTCCAGGTCCTTATTGGGTCCAGGGACGATGTGGAGGCCTCAGGACTGTCCTGCTCCTGAGATTGCCTCCACATGGGCTCAGTTCCTGGCTAGAGGAGATGGGCTGAGAGAGGCAGGGGGAACCACAGATCTTCCTTTTCACAGGAGGGAAAGAATGCTTTCTCTGTTTTATACAAAGGTGAAAACATGTGGAATGATATGGAGTGTCCTTATTAGAGCAAGCTTGCAATCCCAATGGTTAAACACTAAAATCATTATTGTGTTGATTTGCACTTAAAGACTGTTGATAGTAAATTCTGTAGTTTCATCGTTATATGACCTTTTTCCAGGCTGTAGGAACATTTCCCTTAATGCTTTTGAAGTGCGTTTGAAATTCTTACTGATTTCACCCTGTCACAGGCTTCTCAACAATAATCAGATCAAGAGGGTACCCGGTGGAGCATTCGAAGACTTGGGAAACTTAAAATATCTGTAAGTTAACGATCAGTTCTTTAACCCAAGAGCTAATGTTGTCTATGTTTAGATTATTTAAATATAGAACAAAATGCTGTACTACTTTGTCAATTACTGTAAGTAACCATCTAAAGAGGTTTTATGTTCAGAAGGTGAGTAAAAGTTTGGGTGAAATTTCTTTAAATGGGTTGTCCTTATAAAGGGCTACATTATATGATTTTTACTAAGCCTTAAGTAAAATAGGTTGAATAAAATTAAAGTGCAAGTCCTCTGAGAATGACCCTGGGAATGATACTGGTGCTGCTAAAGCCTAGATGGCCTCATAGTCAGACACCAGTGTGGACGGCTGACCCATGTGGACGGGTGACCCATGTGCACAGAACACTCTGTCCCAAGTTTCAGCTTCTTTTCCAGCCCTGGGTGAAAAATAAAATGTAAATTACTAATCCCTTTGGAATATCACTGATTCTAGCAAATTTTCTTATCTTCCTACACTCTATTTTACTGGGGGATTTTCATAGTTAAATTTTATTTTCAAACATATATTTATTAACACTTAAAACTTTTGCTTATTGAAGTCAGTTTTTCGGGTTGGAAAATGAGTTACCTGACATTTACTGGTTTACCATCCTTCACGGCACTTATTTTAAAATTGAAAAGGATTAAGAAGAACACTCAGATGTGTCTGTGCTTCTGTAGATGAGCGTGTCCTGTGCTTTCAGCCAATTATTCTTACTTTTAGGACATCTATAACTTTCTAAAGAAAGTCATTTTTAATAAAAAATGTATATCAGTTATTATTATCAAAGGTTTCTGTCATAGCAACCTAACAGCTTTAAAATATGTTGATTTTTTTTTTTTAAAGAGTCATCTTGCTAGCATGGGTGGATATTCTGAAATCTGTTGATTTTTAGCTATGTCATTGGATCTTACTTATGGACCTTTCTTGATGAAGTTACTTGAAAGTGTTACAGGAACATCCCCCCCCCCCTCCCTTTTTGGCATACATGCTATGTTAATTTGAAATTCCGTATGAATATTACTGATGCTAGCCCTCATTTTAAAAATGAGAGATAGGGGTTCTCTTTATTCTTTGAATTTTTGTTTGTTTTTCTTACCCCTTTATTTATTTTTTTGGTATTTTAAGTACAGTGGAAGTTCCAGAAGAAAGCTTTTTGTTTCCTGGAAAGTGGACTGAGTTGGCCGACAGCCAGCATTTGGGGTGTGTGTGCACAGGTGGTTTGGTCCAATTCTGTTTTAAATTTCTTAGGAACACCTTACTGTGCACTCTGCAGTGTTCACCCTTCAGTAGTTTGGCATCCTTCGTTTTTTCTGAGACATCTCTTTCCAGTCTGTCTCACCACAACCTTTCTTCCCACTTCTTTCATCGTATGTAACACGCCCGTGGTGCCCCAGCCGGGGACAGCACAGGACCCGAGGTGGGGGACTCCGCGGCCTGGGTGCTAACTCAGTCCGGCTAAAGCTGGGAGTGGGGGGCTGTGCAGACAGAGGCTTGGGGGACCCTTTAATCCAGCTGTTGGCTGTCCCCAGCTTCCTGCTCCAGATTCCTCAGAGGTCATTGGTAGAGAACATCGGGAGACACATGGATTTAGGAAGCTTTGTAATAGTACAATTGAAATGCTTAGGAATTCTCCTGGTTTATTGATTCAGCCTTGTATATTTAGTTAGTACAAAGTTCATTTTTAAAAGTTGAGTAGTTCTTATTTCCTGGAACTCTAAGTACTTGATCCATAGTTCCCTAATGATGAAATCAATTTTTGAGATAGAATTGATAATCAAAGGATAAACTCAATGTTGTTGTAGAAAATTACAATTTATTATTAGAGGATGATTAATACCCAGTTATTCTTATAAAAACAGTGTTCCAATGTCTTTATACACATAGGTGTATTAATTGGATTCAGTTGTTTTGTGGATTCCTAACTTCTTGTGTTTTTTTTAAGTGTGTGCAAAGTGATATTTGCTTTGATGTGTTGGTTCTGATTTATTTGTAAGAAATGAGCACAAAATCCTGCCTTCTCAGAGGTCACAGTAACAGTTCTCACCCGAGCAGTAGTTGAGAAGGACTGGGCTATGTCCCAACTGCTTTGTACAATTTTATGAAAGAAGAAACTGAGGCACAGAGGGGTTGCTAGCCTACTCAAGGTCACACCGGCAGGATGTAACCCTATGCAGTTGGAGGAGTAACTACCTTGCCAGGCCTCTGCTGCAGGCTGGTCAGAATTAGGGCTTTCAGGCACATACGTAGTCCTCGTGAGGTCACCTCATCAGATCCCTGTGAAGGGAAGAAGTCAGATCCACTCAAATGGATTCTGACAATTGAAGATAGCAGAGCAGGTGCTGTTATACTGTGTCCTGCACCAAACGTTCATTAGTATACAGTAAGACACTTTGCCCTTCTATAAATTAAAAACAGAATATGACAGGCATTAAGACAAAACATGTTGCTTACTTAGTGGAATAGGTAAGAAAAACCCAGCCACTCAGTCAGTTTGAAGAGAAGTTTTGGTCTGAAGTCAAAATGTGGGAAAGTGTGGCTTTTGACTTACCCATCTCCCTGCATCAGTGATGGAGCCAGGTGGGTCCTGAGCGAGGCCCTGGCAGGTGTCTCTGCACCTGAGTGCAGACACCACTTGTAGTTCACATGTGCTTGGGGGTCACCAGAGATTGGCTGCAATAATCCTATGTTTTGTAGAGAGTTGGCTGGACACAGGGCATGTCCACGATGGATGGACCCAACATACAGGACTGTGTGGCTTTTTTCTGGAATAGTGGTATTTTTGTGTGGAAGTCTGCAGGCTTTTCTGTAGAGTACTGGGCAGGGCAAATCTGAAGTTCTGCAGCTGTGGGGTCTCTGTTGTGACACACAATGTGTGTGTGTGGCCACAGGGCAACAGGACTTGGTTTGCAGATACTGAAATTTCAGGTCCATATACTTAATGTCTCACAAAATAGGATTCCTCTTTCGAAAGTTTCAGCCACTTTAATCCGTAAAAACCTTTCTTAGCTTGTAGACCACCTAAAAACAGGTTTTGGGCCAATTATGCGACTCTCTTGTCCGTCTGTGCTACTGATGTTCATAAGGAGGGGACTGCGGGTGGTAATTCAGGACACGCTCAGTGGTCACATTGTCAGCTCCTAAGTTGTGTCTGGATATTTCAGAACTGTGTCAGTAGCATTTATAGAGTCTTGTAATCAATGCATTTTCCACGTTTGTGGGGAAATGGTTCTATTCTCTTCAGGCTTTGAAGCAAACGTGTTGTCAAATATTTTTAGCTGTCGTCCCGAGAACCTGTGAATTATCTGACAACACACAGCGACGGTCTGAACCTCAGGCATGGACCTGCTTTTGGTCCACCCAAGATGAAGGGGAAGGAACCCGTGAGGAGGGGACTGTACTTGCCTTGTAAATGTTTTATTTGCATTCTAATACGGTCATTAGTTGAAAAACCGTGTCCGCGTGTGAGTTTAATTCTTCTTTCCACCTGGAGTTGTGCCCTCGTGTCTGTGAGCTAACACTCCCATGTTTCTTGTTTCAGCTATTTGTACAAGAATGAGATCCAGTCAATTGACAGGGAGGCATTTAAGGGACTTGCCTCTCTAGAGCAACTGTAAGTGCCCTCTCTTCTGTGCTTCCGTTTCTCCGTCCCGCCTGCCTTTTCGCCTCTTGCAGGGGAGAGTGGACCGAGTCTGCTCCTTGCATGATGCATGTCCAAGCTGGTGGGCTGCAGGGAGCAGGTGCATGACCGCCGGTGGCAGCAGCGATGGGCTGGGTTCCCCGTGTCCCTGGCCTTCCCCTCAGCCCACCCGCCCAGCGCCGGCCATACATACCAGCTGGGTTTCTTCACAGCAGTGCCAGGCCCTGTGTCTGGGCTTAGGACACCAAGAACGATGAGATGGATTGATTGACTTTCTGCATCACAGTGTCACGCAGGGGCCGAGGTGCACACCAGTGGAGCAGGTGGCCTTCTGTGGCAGAGTGTCCTGGGTCCCCTGGGATGCACACAGGTCCCTTTCTGTGACTGCAAACACACGTGGTTCACCTCTTCCGTTGTAACGCCCTAACCGCGCTGCTGTTCCTGGTGCTCTAGTTAGAGTGCGCAGCGAGTTGCTGAGCCGTGTTTCGTTGGCCGCCTAGGAAGCTGTGCTTTGCTGTGAAGTCAGATGTTGACTTTTTGGTGGGAAATCCTGGTAAAAGGACGCTTGTCCTGGTGTGTTTGGCCACTCAGGTCAGTTCCCGAGGAGTCCAGGGTGGCCTTAGCGTTCTGGGAACACGTATGGAAGACAGCTGGCTGCTGTGACACGTGGGACGTTCTTGCTGCAGCTGTGTGTGTTTTCCTGTGTCCTTGGTTGACTGGGCACAGAACTGTTTTCTGGGAATTTGAGGCAGGGCCGGGAGAGGACCCACCCTGGAACCCTGTGTTCTGGGGGCCCCAGGATGCTCCTGTTTTCAGTATTTATTTGTTCCTGTGAGAGGGCTGCCCCACGCTGGGTGTGTGTATTTGGGAGCAAGTTCTAGTAAGGCCTGTGTAACCTCTGCTTCAGAGAGAACTGAACTGGAGAGACCTTGCCCAGACGCCTCGACGCGGGGAGAGTTTCAGAGCAGGTTCCCTCCCATGCCGTGTTCTGTGTGGTGGGGACAGCACCTTTGTCACAACAGACAGCCTGGAATCCTCACTGGGACCCCCCCAGCCTCCCACCGCCTGGCCTCAGAGGCGGACAGTCGGGTGTCATCTTTAAGGAGAAGCGCAGAGTGAGGACTGGTGTCTGTGCATTAATTTCCCAGTGGGCTTTTTTTCTGGAACGTTCTGACGGTTGGGGGAGTGTCTCTGCTGGTGGCCTTGGTTCCATTCAGTGACTGTCTGGTGCACCAAGGAGACCCCGGCCCTCGGAGGGAGATGTGCGTGTCCTCCAAGAGCAGGCCACGTGTCCAGCAATGCCTGCTGAGGTGTGTGTCTTGGGAGGGGGTTCTTGCCGGGTCTTGCTGTTGGCATCCCCGTCCCAGGGGCTCCCCTCCAGAGTGACCGGGGAGCACCTGCCTCCCATCAGCTGACCCCCATCTCCTCTGGTTCACAGGGGCCCTGGGAGCTGTGGGCTCCTACTAGAAACACCCGTGGCCAGAGCATGGGCTCGAGTCCCTCTGAGTCCTGGGTCTGCTAGGGAGTCACTGCCTGTTGTAGGTCCTCAGCTGCTCACAGAAGGTGGGTGACCCCAGGCTGCCTGCCCCACCTGTCCAGGGCTCTGCAGAGCCCTGGCAGTACCTTCCTAGCACCTTTCCAGGGGAACCTGAGTCTGTGCTCGGCCTCTTGGCAACTGCACTGAATTAGGGGAGGGCTTTGAGGAGCTGCTCTGAGCTGGGACTTGTGTGCCCTTTGCATGACTCGGCAGCCTCTGCCCTCCTCTGGCTGCTTGCAGGTCACATGCCGAGACCAGGTGCCAAGAGGGTCCTGAAGGCCCATCGGGTGCAGCCTGTAGGGACTTCTCATGAGTGCATCTTCCTTCTCCTCTTATGCAACCCATTCCCTACTGGGCGCAGACCTGCCCCAGGAGGGGCCCCAGTGCCCAGACTCAGGGATGCGGGTGGATTTTGTCCGGGGAGCTGGCCTGGCGGGACGGGTCACTGCAGTCGATCCTCTGTGCCCTTGAAGGGACAACAATCTCAAGAAGTTAATGAAAGTGACAGGATTTGGAAGCACCCCCTGTTGGTTTCACGGTAGAGACTGCAGCTGTGATGTGAGTTCTGTCCCCAGAGCTGACCTCGGGCGTCTCTGGCAGAGGTCACTGTAAATGTGTGCTTATCCCTGTGGGGCCGTGCTGGTCGCCCCTTCTTATCAGGGCGGGAGGGCCTCCCTGCTGAAGCACCTGCCTGGAAGGGTGATGAATGCCTTATTTGAGAGAAAACAAAACAAACCAAAAAAAACACCGCTTTACAAAGTGAGCTTAGTACTCTGGGTAGTACTCTATCCAAACACGTGTAGTAAGTCAGGGCAGGAAGGAGACGTGACTGGAAAGCAGTGCAGACGCTGGATGTTCTTCCTATGCTGGGCCCTGGAGGAAACAGGTGTCTGTCTTCACTCGGTAGCTGTGTGTCTGCATCGTGCTCACTGTCGAGGTGACACCTTCCCAGATCCACTGGGACACATCGGAAGACTCGAGGGAGGGCATTCAGGACTAGTGTGTGTGCTGCCAGTCAGATGAGGTTTTGCTCTGTCTGGTTTCAAGATCCCTGTATTTGAGAGTGGTGGCAGCAGGGCTGGGCGGGTCCCTCTGCCCTGTGGGACTGAAGTCAACTCTGTTTCACATCCACACTGGCCTCGCCCTGGTCCAGGCAGTTGTAGAAACGTGTGTGCCCAGTTTTCAGATGTGCTTAATTTTCTTAACTGTATCATTTGTTTTACACACCATGTAGGAAATCTAGGTTTATCTGTTGACATATAAACTGAAATGAAAAAGAATTTTGAGAAGATCTGGATCTGTGAAGAGAAATGAATTGTTTATATATATTTTTTTCTTTTTTAAACTCCTATAGATACCTGCACTTTAATCAGATAGAAACTTTGGACCCAGAATCATTTCAGCATTTACCAAAGCTTGAAAGGCTGTAAGTTGCTTTTCCTTCCTTAATTTTCCATTTCAGGCCTGTGGAGCCCAGACACCCTCACCCCGCCGGGGGGGGTTCGGCCGGGGGCCCCCTCCCCCCCACGCACGCCGGGCCCCGCGGCCCACGCCCCCCCCCCCCCCCGCCCGCCGCGCGGGCGCGGGCTCTTGGTGTGTGCCACACCTTTTGGGGGC
>CAUYON010040229.1:0-48946 GCA_963573935.1 Arctocebus calabarensis | reverse complement strand
GCCTGGCTCAACGAGCACCGCAAGAACCCCTACCCCACCAAGGGCGAGAAGATTATGCTGGCCATCATCACCAAGATGACCCTCACGCAGGTGTCCACCTGGTTCGCCAACGCGCGCCGGCGCCTCAAGAAGGAGAACAAGGTGACGTGGGGGGCACGCAGCAAGGACCAGGAGGACGACGGAGCCCTCTTTGGCAGCGATACGGAAGGCGACCCTGAGAAGGCTGAGGACGACGAGGAAATCGACCTGGAGAGCATTGATATCGACAAGATCGACGAGCACGATGGAGATCAGAGCAACGAGGACGAGGAGGACAAGGCCGAGGCGCCACAAGCGTCCGCCGTCCCTGCCGCCCTCACTCTGGACCAGCGCTCCCCCCTGGCAGCCACCGACGTGCTCAAGCCCCAAGACTCGCCCTTGGGTCTGGCCAAAGAGGTCCCAGAGCCCGGCAGCACGCGCCTGCTGAGCCCCGGCGCTTCGGCCGGCGGCCTGCAGGGTGCGCCGCACAGCAAGCCCAAGATCTGGTCGCTGGCTGAGACGGCCACCAGCCCCGACGGCGCGCCCAAGACTTCTCCGCCCCCGCCCGCGGGCCACTCGGGCACACACGGGCCCTCGGCTGGCGCGCCACTGCAACACCCCGCCTTTCTGCCCAGCCACGGACTGTACACCTGCCACATCGGCAAGTTTTCCAACTGGACCAACGGCGCGTTCCTTGCACAGAGCTCCCTGCTCAATATGCGTTCCTTCCTGGGCGTTGGCGCGACGCACGCTGCGTCCCATGGCCCGCACCTTTCTGCGCCTCCACCGCAGCCGCCACCGGTCGCTGTAGCCGCGGGGGCACTGCATGGAGACAAGGCTTCAACGCGCAGCAGCCCTGTGCTCCCAGGTAGGGCTCCAGGGAGTTGCGTCCACGTGCCTCCCAGCTGGGAATACTGAGGCCTGGCCAGGTGCAGTGGAGTCCTAAGGGGGGGCAGGTGCCAGGCACTGGCCTCCAAGCCCTGGGCCGAGGTTCTTCCTCTTCGAATTGGGGGATTTTCAGAGCGAGGCCAAGGCATAGGGCTCTCTGAAGAGAGCTGCACTCCACTCTCGGGTCTCCTGGGGTTGGGGCGAGGGTAAATATTTTTCTCTGGTAGCCCACCGAGCCGCTGGCTCGAGTGGGCGGGGAGTAGGCCTGAAGACCTGCGCGCCCCACGCCCACCTGATCCCCGTCCTAATCCGTTGCCTTTTCCGATCCCTCGCAGAGAGAGACCTGGTCCCCAGGCCCGATTCACCCGCACCGCAGTTAAAGTCGCCCTTCCAGCCTGTACGGGACAAGTGAGTGCCGTTTGCTTTTGCCGGGAGGGAGGAGCTAGGGCGGGGGAGGTCAGTGTCCAGAGGGAGAGAGCCCGGACCGCAGTGGGGGTCGTGCAGTCACTATTAAAGGGGGCTACCTCCAGCCCTGGGCGCTGGGTTGAGTTGCCTAGGCCAGGGATTCTCCGGAGCCGGGAGCCCGGCTGGCTGGAGACCCCGCCCCCAGGGCTCTGGGAGGAGGACCCGCGACTCGGGCTCAGCGTCCCGGCACTCACAGCTTCTGTCTTGTCTCGCTGTTTCCCATGCAGCTCGCTGGCCCCGCAGGAGGGAACGCCGCGGATCCTAGCAGCCCTCCCGTCAGCCTGATTAAGGGTCTTCTTTTACTTTTGCGGGGGGGAGGGGGGAGGAGTTGGGGAGGGAGGGAATGAGGGAGGATTAAGACGAATATTTCAGACCAGTGTAAAGGACAAATATGACAACGATGTCAACGACTCCCATCCATCGCTTTCCGCAGAAAGGGGCTCCTTTGCCGGAGCTGGAGTCCGGGCGCTGGGCTTTGTGGCTCGCGCGGCTGTGATTGTCCGGTCCGGTAAACGCCCCCACGTGCTTGTGTCTTTTTTTTTTTTTTTTTCCTTTCTGTATATAGAGTGATCTCAGATTGTAAATAGCGCGTCAGCGAACTTGTCTAAATCATATATTTTTGTCTAATAAACTGAATGAAATGAAGCTCCCTGCTCCTGCGGCTGCCGTGTGGGGCCAGGCGTGTGTGTGCGTGTGTGTGCGTGTGTGTGTGTGTGTGTGAGTGCACGCGCTCTTGGGAGCCTGGGGGTGAGCGTGTGTACCCCATCCTGGAACCCTGGGCAGGGCTCGAGGGCCCGTGTTGGGAGAGAGGCTGCCTAAAGAGGGCCTTCGGAAGGAGGGTATTTCCACCCGAGAGGCCCGCGTTTCAAGCGCTTTGGGTCGCTCGGTTGGTGATGAATTTGTTGGGTTTGTCGCTGGGGCAGCGTCTCATCTCCAGTTTAATTCTTTACAAAGCTTACACAAACACTTATCTGGCACATGCCTTTTCAGGATATAAACGAGTTCAATATTAGGCAGTTTAGAAAACGATTTTTTAAAGTGAGGGAAAATGGAAAAAATGAAAAGGATTTCAATTCACGACCCTAAAACTTCAGATTCCAAATCAATTTGCAACTAGGCTCAACCGCGCATCGCGGCGCCGGATCGTTTTTCTGGGTAGAGTGTGGAAATTATGAAGTTGGAAATACTACTTTAGATTTGTTTTAGTTACTTGGTTGAATCTAAGGTGGAGAAATTGGAAGGCGGGCAGGGACGCGGTGCGGGGTCTGTGAGTGCGGGGTTGCGGCGCAGTGCGGGCGAGAAAGAGGGGAGGGGCTTCGGCCTTCGGGGAGGACTCGATTCTCCGCATTTTTCACCCGGAGCTAGCCAGGGGCAAAAACAGCCCCAGATGGCTGCAGCTGGGCCTGGGAGGAGGTATCTGGAAGCGAAACTGGGAACAATGCGGGAAGGAGCTGGGCCAGCACTGCCTCCCGAGCCTCGGTTGGCACACCCAGGCCGCCCGCCTCGGCGGTTCGGAGCGGGGAGTGTCGCCGCGGCCCGCACGGTGGAGAGAGGTGCTGAGGACCAGTGCGGGGGCCTTCGGGACCCAGACGACTGTGGAATTAGAGAAATCCGAGAAAAAGCATTTTCAAAACTGCCGGGGAGGATGCCATCTGTGAGGGAGGCCAGTCTAGGGTTCCTTGTGGCACAGGATTCCCGCAACCGCACCCCAGCGCAAGCCCCCGTCCTCCCGTCGGAGCCCTCGGAGCCCCGCGGGCTCCCGGGCTGCGCGTGGGGACTGGGTGCGCGGCCGGCGGGAGGAGAGGTCGGGCGAGGAACTTTGCTCCGGCTCCTGGGCGGGGGTGGGGTGGGGGTGGGCTCGAGGCGCCTCCGCGCGGGACCCTGCCCGCCCCCGACGCCCGCAGCGCACCCTTCTCCAGCCCTGCGTCCCGTCCGTTCGGAGGACAAGGCTTTCTCCGGCTCTCGAGGCTGGCGGAAAAGCGGCGGCGAGGGGGCTCCCAGGGACCGACGGCGTGTGGCAGCCGCGCCGGTGAGCGGAGGGCGTCACGCGGGCCGAGAAGAGACCCCGGGGAGCAGCCGGGCCGCCGAGCTGCTGGGACCGCCGACCCGGCTCCGGCAGCGCCGCGGAGCCGCATCCCTGTCCGGATGGACGTGCTCGCGGCGCCCTCTATGGTCCGGACGCGGAACCGGACCGTGACGAGCGCCGACCTAGCTCCTTGGGAGTGGGGCAAGTCTGGGGGTGCTGAGCCTTAAGGAACGAGCCTGTGTTTGTGGTGGTTCTTTGGGGTTCCTTGGGCACGAGCCTGTGTTTGTAGTGGTGAGGCCTGCTCTGAGTTCCAGGGGTGCTCCCGCTTGTTCTCTGTGTGTGTTGCCTGCTGCCGGCTAGGCCACTGGCATCTGGGGGCAGGAGTTTTCATTGCCAAAGTGGGGCTTGCTAAAGCGGAGAGGCGTCTTCTCTCCTGGACGCTGGGTATCACGATCATCGCAGCCCAGAGGTCCACACCGCCCGCCGCGGCCAAATGAATCCTATGTGCTTTGCGAGACTGCACCCTCTGATGAGAAACGTGCTCTCAGCCACGCAGATGTGCTGCTCAGAATCCCTCTGTGCTGGGACAGCCTTCTTCTGAGGGCTGCTGGGAACAGCAGGTGGTGTTCAGGTGGGCCCTTCTCTTCCGGGGCAGACTCAGCTTTGTTTCCCTGGCTCCTAGGATGTTGGTGCTGGTGTCCGCTGGCTTCACACCACCAAGTCCCATTCTTCATCTTTTCCTCCCTCCCCCTTCTTTTTTCCTTTACAAGACATTCGCGCTCATGGCTGCTGAGGTGTTTAGACTGTTTCATCACACTCCCCTCAGGGCTCGGACCCTCTGAATCCAGCAGCCTAGAGGTCATGAAGGTGTCTGGAGAATCAAGCTTCCCATGCAAAGATTTCAGAGCTCCAGCCTCAGAATTTTTCCTCAGTGAATAGCTAGAAATGAATTTTTAATTAAGCCTTAAAGAGCATTTTTTCCTTTTGTGCGCTATTTGTTTACATCTTTCCAAGTTACTGTGGCCACCTAGGTGTATGCAGGACCCCATGAAGAGCACCCCCTGTGCCCAGCATTTCACTTCCTGAAAAAACTTGAGGGTGGACTTAGAAAATGCAGAAAGCTTCCTTGCCTCCAAATTCAAAGCCCTGCTTGCTATGGGGAAGCGCTGAGCTTGTGCAAAGCTGCTCCCCCCACCCCACAGGGACAGTGTTGGAGAGCAGAGGCTCTGCCTCCAGCAGGGAGGAGACTGATGCCCCAAAGGGGGCAGGGTGACGATGTTCACAGCACGGGTGTTCCAGAGATGTTCTAGAGCAGTGCTTCTCAGCCTGTGGGACACGACCCACAGGAACTGTATCGAAGGGCCGTGGCATTAGGAAGGTTGAGACCCACTGTTCTGAAGATAGTCTACCCCTCCCTGTGGGAAAACAGGTCAGCTTATGTGGCCACAGATCAGAGGATTTGCCTTTATACTAAGCCTTTTTTGGAGATGTATCTGGGGAGGGCAAATAGGAAACAGATCGTGTCCAGAGAGCCCATCTGTGCTGCAACCCAGGCCAGCTGTAGGTGGCAGGGAAGGCATCAGAGGCACAGCCCTCCTACATCAGCCCTGCCCTCACCCCAACCACAACTGGACTAGTTGCCCCGCTCCAATGTTGACCTGCTGGAGTCTCCAAAATCTCTCAGCTCCCACTGTCCTGCCCTGTCTCCTCAGATCAATTATATTCACCAGCACATTTATCTCTCCTGCAATATGGAGAATTCATATTCATATCTCGGTTTTAGTGGTCTGACACTGATTAATGTAATACGCGCCTTGGCTCCGAGGGGTCCGCCGCCCGATGAATCATGCCCTATAAAGTTTCAGTTGTCCTTGTAGATGGGACTGTGCCAGAGAGCAAGGAAGCTGGGGAGGGAGGGACGGAGGGATGCAGAGAGGGAAGAGAGAGAAAGAGGGGAGAGGGAGAGGAAGAGACAAGGAATGGGGTACCTAGGGTCGATGCTGGCCTTTGGCCCCCGCATAGACAATTAGGCTGCCTGGCCCTCTCCTCCAATCCCTCCCCTGAACAGGGGACCTAGCAGCCATCCTCCTCTGGCGCCATCCACTCTTCATTTTCTGCTAGTGAGAGCAGCTAGGTGAAGGCTTGGAGTGGGGGGTGGGGGTGCTGGGGGGTCCCTGGTGGAGAGGGAGGTGGCATGTGGACATCTATTAGAGCAGAGTGGAACAAAGAATGTGCTCTTGAAAGCACACGGACTGGTTTGCCGGTGAGAATCCAGGAAGCCCAGGCAGGGACTGTGGCTGGCAGGCAGGAAGGTGGGGTAGTGGCTAGCCCTGTGGAGGGGCGGGGCGTCATTCTGCACCAGAAGTGGGAGCCAGTTTGGCCTGGAGAACCTTCGGTGATGTCTGGCCACTGCTTATACAACTTGGGCCACATTATAGGATTGCATACGGTGTCCGGAGTGAGCTGCGCTTCTGGAAGGAGAAGGGGGCAGCTTTGGGGTGGGTGGCACTGAGCATATGTCTAGTGACAGTGCCACTCCTCTGGTCCCACCACCTCCCTGGCCCCCTAGAGAGAATGCAGAACAGGCAAGCCCCTGGGGCTGCAAATACAGGGTGGGAGACAGGGACAGCCGAGCTGTGGAGGGTGGCACTTTCTGGATATGGTGGTGAAGCCCAGACCTTGAGGGGTCTCCAATCCTGTGGGTTTGGCGGATACTGAGATTACAGAGGGAGCCGCCCACCACTCAGGGCTCCCTGCCACCCTGCCCACCAGGAAACCTCAGGGCTTGGGCTGCCCCCTAGGGCGCTGGATGAACAACCTCTAAGTAAACTGCACCCCCAGCAATCTGTGCACTGCTCAGTTGGGGACAGAGAGATTCTCGGGGCCTCTCCAGAGCACTCCACAGAGCCAGCCAGTGCCTTTAATTATGGCTTAGAGCTGAAAGGCCTGCAAAGGTCATCCCCTAGGGACTACCAGTGGCCTTTTGTATTCCAGTGACTGGAGGTTGGAAGTGGAGTGTCTGCCCCTGCCAGACAGCAAGGTCTGAAAATGGGCCTTCTTCCAGGAGCACAGGGGGCTGAGTGCCCAGGCCAGACACCGCCCCTTCTGTCAGCACTGGGCCAGGGGCCCAAGATTTTTAGGGTCCCATGAAATGTTAATTTCTTTTCATATGACAAAGAAGATAACTTTCAGGTACAGCAGAATGTACTAATATATAATATTGACATATTTGTCTTCATAGCAATGAGGTCGTAAAATATAAGTTTTAACATTTGTTTTTAATGGAGGAAAAGGACCACAAAGGCAGAGGGCCCGAAGCTCCTGAAAGGTCCCCCTGGGCCCCGGACACAGAAGGACCCTTGTGTTGCCTTGCCTGGAATTCTGGCATTGACCAAAATGGGAAAGAAAAAAGAAAAAAAGTGGCCTTGAGCCTGGTGCCCAGTGAGGAGCAGTGGTAGGTGCCCTGGTGGTATCTCCCTCATCCTGCCCACTAGCTGCAGGGACCCAGGGCTGGGTAGAGCACTTCCCAGGAGCCTAGGACGCAGGCCCAAAGTGTAACTAGGTAGAGGACACACCCAGAGTCAGCCCAGGACCCCAACACTACTGTGAGGATCAGGTGCCCAGTGGAGGGAAAGGCCTTCTCAGAGCAGCCAGGGCCAGGTGCAGCCTGCATTTACCACTCTCCTCCCCTTGGGCCATGCACAAGTGGAAGTCCCCTCTGCAGTTTGGCTTCAGAAGACACAGTGGGCATCTTCGATCCCCTAATCCATGTACTCATCATCCTGAGCACGCTGACTGGGTGCAGGGATAAATGGCTGTGATGTAGGTACCATGAGGCCAGGGTAGGGGAAACCAGTGCACTCAACCCGCAGCCCACAGCCCCAGCCCCGGCCTAACCCACCATCCCAAGGTCCCACCCGATGTGGTCCCACAATCAGTGGCAAAATGCAGTGGCAGGAATAACGCCAAGGAGGGTGAAATCTCCCAGACTGAAGGGCTTTGCGTTTTAATCCCTATTCCACTTGAAAAGTGCCCTTTCCAGCAGGGAAAGGAAGGAAGCCAGCTCGGTTTCTGGCTGTGTGTATGATCTGTAATCGGAGACACTGGTGCTCTCTGGAAGGTCACTCTAGGCCCCAGATGCCTTGATAGCAGTGACAATTATCCAGATCACCCAAGCTGGTCACTCTCAGTCTTGCTGTGCTTTTTTTCTGTCTTCTCTTTGCTGTTTGTAGCAGCCACGGATTTGGTGGTTATTGAATTTTAAACGTATGCTTAATTGCCAGTTCCTCGGATAGCTGTGGCAGTGTCTGAAAATATTAAATACATCTGTGAGATGGTGGGCAAGAGAAATTAAAAAGGTGTTCACTGCACTGAATGTTAAAAAGATCTCACAAGGAAGCGATTAACATTTTTATGAATAAAGTTAATCACGCATTGACTCTCCAGCAAAAACTACATCACAAAGCCTAATGTGGCCCCAGAGCCCCCTCTTTACGCTCAAGAATTGGAGGCTTCCTGGCCATTAGGAATTTGTACGGGGGTAAGTCAATAATCTAAATTTGAGGTTAAAAAAGAAAGTAAAACCCAAAAGACCACTACCACCAACCCATACCCATACAAACTGGTGGCAAAATTGAAAAACAACTGCCTTTTTTTTCCTTTAACAAACTCTCAATCAAAACAGGCCTTTTCCATCCTCATATCTGCATGTGGGAGTGCATAGACCAGGTTAGGAAGGGCAGGGAGAGACGTGATTCGGAGGCCGGAGGGAGGCTGCAATCCCTGGGCTGGGGAGTGGAGTCTGAGGGCCCTGAGCCCCACCCTGGCGGGGCTGTTCTGGGGACCTGATCAGATTGGAAGGCGGGCCTTCCGCATTATTAAAATTTCCCTTCTTCCAGATAATAAAGTGTGATTTCTCCTCTCTCCGGCTCCCCTCCCGCCTCCTTTCTAATCTCTTGCCACTGTGGTTTTGGGATTACTCCAGCAGGCTGTACAAAGGGAAGCAAAGGCATCTGAAGTGTCACTCCGCGGCTGTGGTAAAGGAGCAGCATTTCCATTTGTTGAGGCTCCCAGCTCATGTGTGCAGCAGAAGGTGAAATCAAAGAAGCCCGTCTTCCTCAGTTCTGCACATTATTTTTCACTGCTGTGGCGAATCTCTCCAAGCTCCGTGAACCAATGAAACAACGGTCCCTGTTTGAGTTGATATATTAATATTTACTGAGGATTTGCAAGGTCGGGGCTAAGTGTCAGCAGATTGCTGGGGCAGTCCTGTGGGGAATAATTAAACAAATCTCACAGCAGTTCAGCTTCCTAACATCTTTATTAATCTTTTTTCCCTACCCTCCTGAAAGAGTACATTGAAATATTGCTTTCACAACCTTTGAGAAGATTCAGAATAAGTTTAATAATAAAACACCGTGTTGGCGATGTTTGCTCCTGACAGTTTCTTGGACCCTTCCCTGCCAGATGTTAGTGAGCCGGGAAGGCTCTGATATGTGAATTATCACCAAGCTGTTGTGATTCTCACCTGCCCCTCCATCAAATTTATCCCGACCAATTTGCCAAACACAATAATATTGTTCCTGTGATTTGATCCGCACTTGGGCTGTGCCTCCCTGGTCCACTCTGCTGAGCAAGGGCACAGCAGCTGCTGGTTCCTAGACCTGCCTCCTATAACATGATTATGGCATGCACTTTAGTACAAGTTCGACAATTCTCTTTAATAAGCTTCATAATTAGTGCTGGGATGCCTCATTGCAAGTCATAGCCTGTAGCAGTCCTAGGCCAAACAGCCCTCTGCAATCTGATTTATTTTTTATCAGGCAGCAGGAGCTGTCTAGAGTTTTTGTTTGTATAATAGGGACCTGCATAAGGCCCCCAGTGTAAAAATACCACCAGGAAATTAATTGCTTCTGTGTGGATTCACCACAGATGTGTCCTGTTGATCAGAATGGTATATTTTTGACTTTGCTATCCTGTGGTGAGTTGTAAAAAAAAAATAAAATGAAAGCCAGGAATGCAAAATATTAGCATCCGTATCGATTCAGCATGCATAATTGAAACCAGGGGGTTTAAAAGGAGGGCGTGCAGGAAAAGTTCCAGTTTCTCCTAAGACGTTTTCCCTTCGGTTTCTCTTTCACACAGTTCTTATCAATTTGTTTATGTACCTAAGCACTTATTTACTGCCGATAAGTGCAGTCTCCTTATGAAATGCACAGGGCTGGGGTTTCCCTTGCTTTCTCACTGAAACATGTACTCGCAAAGAATAAACCTAGAGGGATGTCTATCCCTCACCTGCCCCCAACCCTGACATCAGTCCCTCTGCAAGGCCCAGCAGAGAAGGGTCTGTGTCACCGCGCTCCTCTCCACTGTCCCTAAGGGAACACAGGACTCTGGGTGGCAGGCATTATGGACACTCCCAGGTTGTGTGTGTGTGTGCATGTGTGCAGATGTATGTGTTGGTGTGTGTGTGTGCAGATGTTTGTATTTGTGTGTGGGTGTGTGTGCATGTGTGTGCGTGTGCATGTGTACAGATGTGTGTGTTGGTGTATGTGCATGTGTGGGTGCATGGGCATGTGTATGCGTGAGCATGTGTACAGATGTGGGTGTTGGGTGTGTGTGTGTGTTTGCACATGTTTGCACATGTGTGTGTTGGTGTGTGCAGATGTGTGCATGTGTGCACGTGTGTGTTTCACGTGCTACTGCACCATGTAAACCTTTGCACGTGCCCTCTGCATTGTGCTCCTACCACCTGATCAGCACCTCCAGTCTAATGAGTTTGTGAATTGCTTACTCCTCTGACTTGACATTTTAAGGATTTTTTAAGGGTATTTTTTGAATCATAGCTCTTGAATTAGAATTCATCACTTCACTATTCTATTCCTAGCACCGTTCTGTGTGCAGGGACCATGGTCTGTTTTACATGTTGTTCCCATTTCCTTTGTTCTTCTCCTCCAGGAGTTTCAGGGCTTCACTCTCCGTATTTTTCTCTTTTGAGGTCACTCTTGGTGGTCAGTCTGGTTTCCTTGCTTAGCACAGTGTTGGGATGGGGTTGGCAAATTGAACCACAGATAAATGTCTTGTTTATCAACAAGAAAAATCTAATGACAAATGTACCAGTAATGAAGGTGAAGCTTCTGAAATCGTGAAGGAAAGTAAACCTGTGTGGTACATAATAGAATGTATTGCTCCGATTCAAAGCCTTCTAAAGAAGCGTTAGATAGTTTTGTACTGTTGCTTAGACTAATTAGACATTAGAACTTATCAAATTGGGTGCTCAGAGACCCACTGATGGAGAACTTTAGTGGTCCCTCTTAGAATTCCATAAGTGATGGTATCAGGACGTTCTCATCAGCACTGACCCTGAGACCCCAGAGCCTCAGACGGGCAGGGCTCCCAGAGGCACAGGCATGTGGGCATCTTGTAGAGAGCAGAGGGCGAACCCCAGAGGCCCCCTCAGGGCATTCAGACGGAGTCCTGGCCTGCAGGTCTCCTGCTTGGGTTCAGGGGGTCCAGGCACTTGGCTCAAGAGGAGCTGCCTGAGTTGGGGGGTATTTTTATGCGTACACAAAAATACACACATGTGCTCAGAGTGGGAGTGTGAGGAAGAAGAAGGCCCAGAACTGAGTTTCTCCCTCTGGGCAATAGTCCCTCTCTTTGCCTTTCCCCCTAGGTGACTCTCACCCTCTGGAGAAGAAGCTTAGAGAAGTTTGTTGCAAATGCATCTCCTCTGAAACGTCCTCTCCATTTCCTGTGGCGTGGCCTGGCCCAGCAGCATGGCTCAGCCAGTGTGGCCCAGCCGGCATGGCCCAGCCGTGAGCACTGCCCATCAGAGTGGCTCTGAGGCTGATGGTGAGCTGCACCTGGAGATGAGCTCCTTGGGCCAGGAGCTGAGATACCTACTGCCTGTTAGCGCAGCAGTGCTGCTGCTAAAAGGCCTCAGTGCCACCCTGCCTGGTTAACACCAGGACTAGGACAGGGAGGTTCTAAGGGATTGAGGAACCCAAAGCATTAATCTTTAATGGTGAGGATTGTTCATGCTGGCTGGAAGGGGGAGATCCTCTGTGGCCTCCCTGCAAGGCTCTGCCTTTCAGCCCCTTGGGGCCCACTGGTCACCGCAAGCACATCCAAGAATGTCTGTGTCTCAGGAGAGCTACACGGGGCAGCAGAAATGCATGGACATCCTGTTGCGTTTGTGGCCATCAGGGCCATTTATCAACTCCCAGCAGTTGAAAAGGGAATAATAAAATGTCACCTGACCCCCAACTTACTGCAGGGACTGAGGTGCAGGGCTGTGGCATTTGTCCCGCAGCAGCCGTGGTGGCATTTCTGGGCTGTCCAGTCTGGGGATAATCCATCCCAGAGGTCTCCCATGCACTGGAGGGTCGCTGATTATTTGTGCATATAGTTAACCTTTGCTGGTGCACATTTTTTCCCCTTTTTACTATTTATACAGTTGCTGATTCCAGAAGTAGATGGCAGTTGTCCAAGACATGAAATGAGTGACATGGGTGAGAGCTTCCCAGGTGATAAACAGTCAAGTAGGGGACGCTTGGTGGAAAGTCCACATGGTAAGAGGCACCTCCTGTTGCAGGAATGACATAACAATTCTAGAAATAAATAACATCTTGGAGAGTGACAAAATGCTGCCGAGGACAGTGCTGTGGATAAGAGCTGAGCACCAACCATGGCAGCCCCAGGGAAAAGCAAGGCAAGCAAAACTCAGGGGACCTTTCCCGGGAAAAGTACAGTATCAAAGACATCATTGTGGCCCCTGCACCCACTTTCCTCTTTAGCTTCCCCCATCTCCTACATTTAAAAATAAAGATAGAAAAGAATTTCTTAACTGAGTTTAAAAACAGTCTGATCTATAGAAATTGTAATTTTCTCTCAGAAATAGTCCTTATTTTTAAGAAAAACGTTTGTTTTAGCTTTATGAATAAAACTCCCCAAACTTCTTGAATATCGAATATCTATTTTAAAAAAACAACATTTTGATAAGCTAAGTACAAATGAATCAGAAACATATGGCTTTGATTTTTCTTAAAAGGCTTACTTTGAACCCCAAATATTTTTAGAAAGTTGGAGGTGTTCAAACGCTGTGCAGTTGGGTACACCCATCCATAATTTCAAGGGGCTGAATTCAATGCACATGTTTCAGATATATTTACAATTACCCAGTCAACTGCTCATTTGGGGCAGCTTTTGATGTGCAAGAATCCCTCTGAGGCTTTAAACATCTCCGTGCAGGACGCCTCTCTCCTCAGCAGAAGGTGGCCCTTGGCAGCGCAACACAGCCTCTCACCCCTGACGCTGCAGGCTGCTTTAGGGAGCATCAGACTTGTGCAAATGCCTTTTCTGCGTTTGGACGACTTTCGCTTTGGATGGAGAATGGAGAAATGATCAGGCTAGATGGGCAGGCGGTCATCACTTTACACCCATTAGTCAGGAGACGACAGTGATCCACCCTCCCCTCCTACCCCCTCCTTGGGTGCTCAGACCCAGGAGCATGTTCTCTGCCTGTGGACCTCCACCCTCCTCCCTTCTCCTCCCTTGATAGATAGTATGTGGAATGGAGAAAGCCTCTTATCCCCAACTGTTTGGTCTCAGAGGGAGTCTTGTGGACTCTGAAGGCACAGGACATCTCACTCCACAGGTAGCACGATGAAGTTAAGTGCACGCTAAGGACACACAAGTCCCTGTCAGACGGTGAGACGGAACACATTGGTAGCCAGGCCGTCCAGGTGACTGGGTGAGCACCAACACAGTGTGGCCAGGCAAGACCAGTGAGGCAGGTGCTGCCCTCTGTCGCCTCATTGCACGGATGTCAGGAGCCTGGAGGCAGAGAGCACTGGGCAGCTGTGAAGTCAGACTCAGCTGCTGCCTCCCGGTCTGCAAGGCTTGGCGTGTCCATCAGGTTTCAAGGGGTCCACCCACTTCCCTCCTCCTAAGGCTTCACCCCCGACTCCATCAACCAGGGCTCTTGACATGGCCAGCAGGGGGTCCTCCCGGAAGCTGGAATTGGGCCAGGGCAGCTGCATGTCTGTCCCCTTCGCCCCCTCCCAGTGTTTCCCGGCTGGCCATGGGGTTGCTCGCATGATGCTGACTCCACCATTGCCTCTGTCTGGATCCTGCCAACATAGTCTTTGTGCCCTGGCAGGTGAATGGCTCTGCTTTCCTGAATCATCAGGGCTCTACAACTTTCTTTCTTTCTTTCTTTCTTTTTTTTTTTGTAGAGACAGAGTCTCGCTTTATCTATCATCCTCGGTAGAGTGCCGTGGTATCACACAGCTCACAGCAACCTCCAATTCCTGGGCCTAGGCGATTCTCTTGCCTCAGGCTCCCGAGTAACTGGGACTACAGGTGCCTGCTACAACACCCGGCTATTTTTCTGTTTTGCAGTTCGGCCGAGGCTGGGTTTGAACCCACCACCTTCGGTATATGGGGCCAGCACCCTACTTGATGAGCCGCAGGCGCCACCCTCTACAACTTTCTTGGAGGGGCTTTATAAGATCTGCAGAAATTCTCTCAACTAACTGTCGTAATTCCGAATAATGCCAGGCTCCGTGTGCAGCTACATGCAGAGTGGAATGCCCCTGCCTGCAGTGTGTTCTTTCTTTTGGAGGCTGGTCCTTCTCCAGAGCAGGGGACTTGTTACAGAGTGCACTGTCAGTGTCATGAACAAAGTGGCAAAGATTTGCCGAGGATGATACCTCTGTTCTCCTCATCCAGTTGCACACGCCACCAAGTGGCCCAGACATGGCTTTGTTTACCCTTATATTCTAAAGCCACACCAACTTTTGTCACTTATTTCAGTTAAACACATAATTTTGGTGGTGGTGTTAGGTGGGTAGCCATGAAGGGGAATGGAACGTTCCAACAGCCAGTTTCCAAGTCACTGAGACGATAGTCAGTGTAGGTTGGAGCACCCCCAGGGCAGAGCATGGCTGAGCGGGTTAGTTGTGGAGTTAACGAGTTAGCAGCTTCAGCCTCATGACACTTCCCATGTGCGATGTTCGTCTTCCAAAGACCATCGGCTGTGCACATGTGCGGTGTTCCCACTTAACGGGCTTCCTTCTCGTGGTGTTTTGCTTTCTGGGCTCATTGCAAGAACATTCTGTGGGGATTTCCCTGAATTATAAATAGGAGCGCATGACCCTGGAGACAGCGCCGGCTGGCCTCCTTCCAGGAGAGCGGAGCGCTTCCATTTTCAGCAGATGTGGTGCTTTCTACATTAACTCTCCAAGAGCCTGTGGCACGTCCTTTTTCTGCTGGCGAGGATGCAGATTAAACACAACTTACTCTTTGCCTTTTGCACCTAAGTCTGGGCTTTATGAGAGCATTAGTTGGCCAAGGGACCACGTCCCCCAAGGGCTGGGAGAGAGGCCCTGGGGGCGGGGGAGGGCGATGCGGTATTCCTGCGGCTTTGCTGACTGGTTCCTCTTTATATCACATGGAATACTTAAAGAATGAGAACAACTGCGGACTGTGTTCTTCCAAGTTCCTTCCAGTCCCACAGGTCAATGCCATCCGTGAACACAATTAACTTCTCTATATTTCAGAATACAGGCAGGACCTTGTAGGAATCTTATTTAATTATGTGCCATATTAATGTTATATTGATTATGTTATTGCCTGTAAACCCAGTTGCTTAATAAAGCTGCAGTCATTTTCCAATAAAGTTGCATTTGCAGTCCATTAATGGGTGTCTGGGGGTGGAGAGCGATTGAGGGGAGTCGGCACTGGGAGAAAATGTCCTCGGGCTGAGAACCCCGGGAACCCACAGAGAAAATCAGTGAGCTGTGTGAGACGTTTGTACGTGGTGTGCAGTCAGAAGCCATGTAGAAGCCGAGCGTGTTTCCCACTGCACCTATTTTTAGGAGCTGTGGCTGGATGCTGTGAGTAGCCCTCCGTATGGTCCAGCTCTCCAGCTGCACCAAGGTGGCGTTTCTACACAGGACAGGACCATGTTTGATTTTGCAAATACAAGTAAGTGATAACTGGCAACGCCGAGACCACGTGAAGGCAGGGAACAGAGCACACTTTCTCCGCTAATCATGCTCACACCCACGTCTGCATTTGGAGGAAATGCCGTTGCCTTTCCGAGGATCACATCTGCCACCAATACGGTGCAGCATGGGGTCTGGCTTTTATCTCACCACCAAAATCGCATGTCATGATTTTCACATCTGATGCTAGATTTAGGTCACCACAAACCAAACACCACTGTGTATTTCTGTCTCATCTTTTGTGGTGTGTCCAAGATGTGTGAGTTATAACAGCAGAACATGAAATAGTAAGTAAAATTTACAGTTCTATGAGCATATTTTTAATAATGCACTCTAATAAAGGTTAGGAAAGGAAATAAGATATTCCCCAGTTCAGATTCACCCTACCTGTAAGTGAAGGTGATATGAAAATCATATAATTAGGCTCCAAGACCTTCATTTGGGGCAAGTACATGGTTCTACCACAGCAGCATTCTTTGACTTTTCAAAGTACATGTTTCTTTGGCCATAAGGATGATGTATCAGAATATATAATCTCAAGATCAAAAACGTGGTTTGCTACAATAAGGAGCATATTAGTGGCTCCTGGAGGACAGAGAGCCAGGACACATCTAGCCTTCCCTGATTCACAGGATAGCCCTGTCCTCTGCAGGGAGAAGGAGCCAGCCCAGAGTGGGTACGCTCAGCTTTTATCACCCTACATGTGAGAAAGCCAGGACCCCAGCCCCAGGCCCAGAGTGCACAGGACAGCAGCTCATGTGGGTCTGAGTCCATCCACCTAGACAGTGGACAGGGAGCCCCTCTTGCCCTGTCCCCAATGTGACACTGTAGGGGTGTGTGAGCTGAGGGCTCAGAGCACCATCTGCTTCCAGGCAAAGCAGATGATGGTGATTCTGGAAGCCATGTGTCAACAGTGTGGAACCTGACTTCAGAGTCGCCGGTGCCAGCGCTTGGTGACAGGCTACAGAGCGCAGGACCTCTCCATGCCCACACCCATCATCCTGCCCCCTCTGCCTCCTTCCTTTCTTTTGCTAACTCCCAGGCACATTTTGCTTTGCTTGTGGAGTGTCATATTCAGATCCAGAGATCCCAGAGTTTGGGTCACTCTTTGTGTCATCTAGCATTTGATAATCACTTCAGTGGAGTGTGAGACCCGGCTGCACTTCCCTCGGCAGATTCCGAGTGCAGCCCTGGATTCAATGTCATGTGGGCTTCAGTCTGCCCAGCTGGGAGCCTGCAGAGCCACTATTGGACTTATGATCGTGAAGGTCTGACTGCTGCAGTTTAGACAAGACCTTCATCATAGGTAATTGAGTCAGGATGCCTGGATGCTTCCAGGATGCCCAGATGTCAGCAGTCTACATGGGATAGCAGCAGCTGCTCAGATACAGCAGACTCAGTCTCCAGGCCATGGCACATGCTCCGACCTCCCCGCACACACTGAAAGGGCCTCTGAGTCATGAGGTTCTCAGGGCCCTGTGCTGGGTAGACCCAGCGTGCCTGTAGGGATGTTTTCGTGATCGCACAGAGGCATGCTCCTGGAAACATGCTTAATGTTTTCCTTCTACTATCTTAGTAAAAAACAAAACTAAATATGAGGAGCTGCCTTAAAAGCAAACTGATTAACTGACCTTTTTTTTAACTAGGACAGTTTGGCAATCAAAGCCAGGGAGGCTGTAGGATTCAGTTGAAAAGCTCACCTCTTCCGGGGGAAAGGAGGTGCTGAAATCTCTCAGATGGCGACTCTATGCCAGGAACATGGGGGTTTGTCGCCCTTTAGACCCTGGGAACAAAAGAGGGTCTGAAAGCCAGCTCTGTTATTTTCAAGTGACTGACCCTCCTGAATCCATGGGAAGAAACGGGCATCCCTAGCACCCACTGGGGCCATGGCACACTGCTGCTGCCCCCAGGCCTCAGGCATCCTATGGCTGTAGCCTTATGCCAGGGGGATGGCACTGGTTTTGACTTTCATCCCCAGAGCAATCTCAGAGGATTCTTTCTACTTGCCTTAAAAAAGGAAAATGAACCAGCCTTGAGATCCTGGGATAAAGTCCAAGTCATAAGTGTGCCCTTCACCCAGAATTTGTGCATTGTACCAGTTAAGTATTAATTTACCCAACTGCTGCCATCCTCTCCCACCTACCTGCTTTCTGTTGAGTTTTTCTTACATATGTGAACATATAAGCATATTTCTGACTATCAAAAATCATTTTTAACTTACTTCTTATTCCTAGAGAAAAAGAAATACTCTAAATAGCATTAAGGATTTCCCTGATTGCAACTTTTGCATGGTTAGAAAATTTTGTCCCTAGTTTCAGGCAAAAGATAGTATGCTATTATTTGGGGGATATATGGCTTGTAATATTTGTCAAAATTTCTAAAGCATGTGATATTATTAGGTGTTTGAAAAGAAAGTTCTTTTCACATCTAGTAAGAATGTAACTTTTGTATTTTATGTTTATAAGCTAGTTTATACAACATGTTGTAGAATTAAATAGAACCTACGGAAGGGAAATCTTGACCTTTCTCTACCAACCTCATTATAATTTAGAAATTTTTGGAAAATATACCAGGCGCCCTAAAGTTCACCCATAAATTCTTCATTATGGAAGGAAAATGGTAAGTTGTAGCTAAGTGTACCTTTATTTACAAAATATTCATGTAAAAACTTGCAAAATATTCTCTACATGTTGGCTACCTCTTTGTAAAATTTTGTAATATTTTATAAATAAAGGAAATTTAACTACAATTTCTCATTTTCCTTATGTATAGAAACTTTATGAGCAACCTTTGAGACACTCTGTGTATTTATTTTGAGATAGAGTTTCACTTTGTCACCCTCAGTAGAGTGGTGTCATAGCTCACAGCAACCTCAAACTCTTAGGCTCAATTCTCTTGTCCCAGCCTCTTGAGTAGCTGGGATTATAGGTGCTCACCATAACACCTGGCTATTTTCAGGGACTAGTCTCAAATCTGTGAGTTCAGGCAATCCACCCGCCTTGGCCTCCAAGAGTACTAGGCCACTGCACCTGGCCTCACCCTATGTTTTGGATGGGAGTATTATATCTCTTACTGCTGAGTTAGAATAAACGTGATAGCATTTATTGTAATTCTTATTGCCACGTTACTCTGGCACTGGCCTTTAATTTTAGTGAATTGTTGAAGTTCTTGTCTGATAGCATTTGTTCTATGAAAATTATAAACTGTTTAATTTTAGGGGTCATTTTCAAAATAACCCTTTGAAAAGTTCCCTTATAATAGAAATAAAGATTATTTATCAAAGTTTAAAATATAAAGTATTTCTTAAAGCAAGTATGTAGAGGAAATGAATTTCTGTCTCTGATAGGGAAATTAAAAACATGTAGAACAATTTGATAATATCTATTAAATAAAAAGTTAAACTTTTGACTTAAATTTTTAAATTTATGGATTATTTCAAATTATGAAGGGGGGATATGAGTATTTTTGTTGGATGGATGAATTGTATAATACTGAAGTGATAATTTCTGTGCACATCGCTAGACTAGTGTGCATTATAACTGCTAGGTAACTTTTATCCTTCATCCTCCTCTTCCAAACCCCTTCTTAGTTTCAAATGTCCTTTACACCACTTTATGACCATGTATACTCATCATTTAGATCCCACTTATTAGCAAAAACAGGCTGAGTTTGTTTTTCCATTGTGGAGATACTTCACTTAGGATAAGAGTCTTTAGTTCCATCCTAGTTGCTGCAAATGGCATTGCAATAGACATTATCTCATTTTTTTGATGGCCAAGTAGTGCTGTTGTGTGTGTGTGTGTGTTTGTGTGTGTTTGTACCACATTTTCTTTATCTAATCATCAATTGATGGGCACTTATGCTGATTCATTATTTTTGCAATTGTGAATTGTGCCACAAAAAACATTAAGGTACAAGGCACCTAACACATCTAACTCAAGTAAAAAATCAATAATGAAACACACATTTAGTATACACATAAAATATAAAAATATATAAAATAAGTATGCTATTTGAAGCATTGTTTGTCATAGTGAAATACTAGAAACAATATAAATGTCAATTGATTGGGGAATGGTTAGATATATTATGAATGGCCATTATGTAAATAGTTAACAATCTAAATGGAGTATAATACACAGTGCAGATAAAGTGAATCTTTATGTACCATCTTAAAAAATGTTTTTTGGATAAATTATAAAAACTTCAAATTGTGTGAATATTATTTGAATAACTTCTACTTATAAAATAGTTTAAATAATTTAAAGAGAGCAACATTTTTCTTGACCACTTCCTCATGTCTGAGTAACTACACCAAATATATATAGTCCACTCTACTATTTGGCATATGACTTATTGGATATCTCTCTATACATCTAAACACATTTATTCTCATTAAATATATGGATACTTTTTGGTTAATTTTTTCACTAACACTAGTAATAGTATTGTTTATATTATAATGCATCCTGATTTTTATTACCTTAATACAGCAGTTCTCAACCTTCCTAACTGCTGCATTGTTACAAATGGAAAAAAAGGGGTTGTGACCCATAGGATGAGAACCCCTGACTTAATATGTTTTAATAATACTTCCATTTCAAATTATTTGTATATTCTTCATTCCTCTTAACTTCTCCATAACTTTCCAAAATTTCTTCCATTTGGAATGAGTTGAAATTTGATATAATTCCTTTTATTCAATTTGAAATAATTCTTCAAACATTGTAGCTGATGTTTTTCCAAGTCAAAAATATGTTCATGTCTTTATTTAGATTATCCCTTTCTAGGTAAGAATTTTATGGTTTAAGATATTTTTAAGTTTGCTGAAAGTAGAATTTTTGTAAAATAAAGGAATTTAAAAATGTTAGTATTAAAAAATGTTAGTATATATTTAGAGAGGAATATAAAATATGAAGGAAAATTATCAAAAATTTTAGCAGTTGCTAATTTCTGGGAGGATTGCATAATTCTTGCTTTTTAAATCTGTATTTCTGTTGTTGTCAATCATATTAATCATTGATTCGACAGTCATGAAATATACATAATGTATATAGTACAAGAGAAGGATTTTGCCTTGTTTGAAGGCTGGATACATTTTTAAAATGTAACTTTCTGACTCCAGAGTTTGTATTTTCTCATTCTTTCTAAAATTTCCAAACTTACCTAAGAATGAGTTTAAATATACAGAACCCAGACATTTTATGAAATAAAAACTACCACTTGGTCTCATTATTTATTTTTCCTCCTCATACTGTTTGGCAGTGAGATAAGAAGATTACTGGCTAAATGTATTAGCTACCTCTGGCCATACCATAACATTTTGTTCAGTGTAAAATGCATTTAACACATATGAAGTAAAAGTGAGGGATAATAGTCATCTTCGCTATAACTGGGAATAGTAACAACTATCCTATCCAAGGGACAGAAGCCACTTGTTGAGTGTGGCACACTTGATTTGCCACCTTGGTCTCTAGGTGACATTGTGGAGCAAAACTATTTATTCTCGGCTTCCTACTTATCAATGCATTATGTAAATTTGTTTTCTAAACCATTGTACTTTGCATTTTTGAAGAATATCTTAATTTATACACTACTAAAGGTTAGCATAAGAATAGAAATAAATTTGGTACCTGTCTTAGTTAATTTTTATGTTTAGACAATAACTATGCTACAGTTTTTTTTTTTTATTGTTGAATCATAGCTGAGTACATTAGTGCAATCAAGGGGTACAATGTGCTGGTTTCATATACAATCTGAAACATTTTCATCAAACTGTTTGACATAGTCATCATGTCATTTTCTTAGTTATTGTATGAAGACATTAGTATTCTGCATTTAGTAAGTTTTTTCTGAACCCATCTAAGATGTGCGATAGGTGTGGCCCCACCATTTACCCTCCCTCCTCCCATCCCTCCCTCGTTTTGGTTTTATCCAGCACCAACTTAAAGGGTTTGCTATAGTCACAGTTAAGGAAGAGTTGTTTTTAAATAGAAAACTGCCAATTTAAGGTTAAAAATTGCTATTATTTGAATACTATATAGTGTATAGAATTTTTACTTTCTTTAAAAAAAAATCTAGGTCTTAGAACCATAGTAAAATAATAGAATTGTTAATAGTGAGAAAAAGAATACATCATTTATCCAAATTTCTGTTTTTAGGGACATTGATCTCTTGAAATGCAGTGCTAATTTTTGTATAACAATATCTTAAGCATTTATGCCAAGAGTTACTTTGATGAGAATATTCCAGGTACCCCCTAAGCACTAGAGACTGCAACTTGCACAGTTAACATGTTTCTTTCATGTTCAGGTTCCACATGAGGAGACATATATATAACACATGTAATATGGGAAAGGATTTCCAATATGGGATTTATATGTGTGGATACCATGAAGTCTTGAAAATATCCACTGAAACATCATTTTGACACACCTAATTATATGGATCTTTAGACCATAGAAGATTAGAGGAGGAAACATAATAAAATTGCCGTATTATTAAAGCCTTCTTTATGAGAGAGGCTTTGCTATGTATTTTATATATTATTGCTTAATACTGATATTTAATTCACCTTACAGAATTAGGCTTACTTCCAGTTTTACATTATAAAGACCCTGAAGCTTATCAGGGTGAATACAGTGGCCTGAAATCTGTCGGGGAAGGAATTCTAACCAAGTTCTGTCTGATCCCATGTGAAACCTGATTCCCTAACAGCATCAGATTAGAAGATAGTTACCCTTGATTTAGATACCAAACAACAGCAAGAAGTTATGTCAGAGAACAAGGAAAGTCCAAAAAGCAAGAAAAAATTCACACTCAAACTCTTGTAATCCAGAAGAGCTTCTGAGAATATTGCCTAACGTGTACCCAAATGATTATAATTAATCAAAAACAGCTAAAAAATACTAAGTATTAATAATTCTCTAGGGATGCTGGAAATGTGAGTCTGAATAAGAAAGATTTCTATTAGGAAAGTTAGAAGCAAGGACACAAAGCGTTCAGCACCACGGTGCTGGACAGCTCCTCCTTTGGTGCTGCTTGATGGTTTTAACCTACAAGGTGTAGTGTTCTGTTTGAAAGTAACACATTGCTTTATTTGCTACCTTAAGTCATGAAGCTCTTTAGAGATAACCTTGTACTGTATTTAGATTTACACTTTTTCCCTCTAGATGGAAGTAATTTTCCTTATAGTTTTCTGCAAGCTATCAGACCTCCAAACATGAACACGTTGCATTCATACTCAACATCTTCTTTTTCTAAGAATGTTAGTGTAAATCTGATTTCAGGATTTAAAATTGTGTATATACACCTGATACATACTTCCCTATTCTATGTTGTGTTTTATTTTTATTTTTAATCTGCATTGAAATGCTCGAAAATATTTTTCAAGAGTTAAATCATCTGTCAAGCATCTATGGTCATTTGGATGTTGATGTGATGTACCTTAATCCCCAGCTTTGTTGTTGCTCGTTTGGATTTGAATATGCAAGTGAGAAAACCTTGGAAGGAATGTATTCTGTTAGGGTAGTGGCACAATATGAGCAATTTTTATCAGCAATCATTGTTTTAGGCAAGGTATTGGATTTTATTAGCCATGCATGCTTCCTATTTCATTCAGTAAAATAATAGATTGATGGAGAAGAAATAGAAATCATTTCTTTCTTCCTTTACTTATCTTATAGGAGTCATTTCAATGAGAGATTGCATAGACCTGAAAGGTTAGTTCATTCACTTCCTCCCAAGGCATAGTAGCATACCTCCCAAGACTCAATAGCACTCATGTTCTTGATCCAGATTGTACTAAAGATTTTCAGGAAATGTAATGTGATTACTTCCTTGGGAAAAAAGTATTGTATGGTTAGTGCCTAAATTTGAACTTATTCTCTGAATTTTTCTCTTTAGGATGTGGTAATTTCATTATCATTGAATATTTGTGAAACACATTTATATGCCCAAAGCTGTGAACATAGCAAAGAAGTACAAGATTTGGACCCAAATAAAATAGGAAAGATGTGTATTATTATTTACATTTCATATTTGTAAAAAGGGAGGCTTATAAAATTATGACACTTCCACATAGGAATAGCTGGTCTAATAATTCAAATTTATGTTTATGGCTTTTATTTACTTCTATATTCTTTCATCATCAATACCAACACTTATGAGGGAGATAACTCAACATTAAGACAAAAAAATCTTAATGTTAGTTTTAATCGCAGTCTTCATTTTATGGCACTATGCCAATCTTTCAGATAGTCTATGACCTGAAACCTTGATATGTGTGGGGTCAGTGAAACTATTCTAATGATAGTTTTAGTATTCTTTAAAAACTATATTTTTTAAAACAATACAAGAATAATTGGATTATTTTGGGTTATGATATAGGCTTTTGCAACTATTATTCAATAGGTGACCCATCAACCAATATATAATGTTAATGGGAGTTATTCTCACTAATGACTTTCAGGGCTAGGCCGGAAATCTGGAAAAACCTACTCTTAAGGTATAAATCAGTAGCAACTGAAATTATTCTTTTTTAAATTAATTTTTCTTCTTTATGTTATAATGCTGGAATTTTCCCACATTATTAATATGTTATGAGTAAGACATGAAAATTCCTTGTTAAATAAATACTGGCTACTGGGAGGGTCAATACTTAGAATAACTTTGTAAGATAAATATAAGAAGATATTATTTTTTTAAAAAGAAGATAATTTAAAGGGCCTTGACCAATGGGTAAAGGATTGATTGGGAAGCAGAGTTGGGTGTCTATGAACTTTCAATGCTCAGATACAGTATTTATCCTGCGCACACATGGGAATGGGGTGAGAAACATGTGGGATGATGTTGTTATGGAGTAATACAAATTAAACTTGAGAGACAAATACTTGCTTAGCATTGAAATAATTCTTGCACAAAAATGAACATTACATATACAGGACATATTTGATATACAGAGTTACTTTTATAACAAATAATACTTTTGGAATGGAATGGAGATTGCATATTGGAAAGTGCACACAAGTAAATTTCATAGGCAGCGCCTGTGGCTCAAAAGAGTAGGGCGCCGGCCCCTTACGCCGGAGGTGTTGGGTTCAAACCCAGCCCTGTCCAAAAACTGCAAAAATAAATAAATAAATAATTTTCATAATTTTGTTTATCTAAATTCTAAGTCTTATTTATGGTAGTAAAAGTCAGGAAAGTCATTACACCTTGGGATGTGGTGACAGTCATTAACCCTGGGGATGTAGGGAGGTTTTTGATGTGCTGATAATGGTTGAAGACTTGATCTGGCTTTGTATTCACTTTGTAAAAATACTTGAACTATACATGTGTAATCTGAGTATTTTTCTGCATATTGAAGTATATCATAGTAAAAATTTTAATGTAAGAAAACAAAATTTAAATTTTTAGAAATGCATTTGTGTATTTTTCCAACAAAATTGATTATTGTTTTAACCAAAAATGTTTCAAACTTTAGTATACTCAAAATCTGTTACAAGGACAGGGCATGATGGCTCATGCCTATAATCCTAGCATGATGGAAGGCCAAAGTCAATGGATCCCTTGAGCTCAGGAGATAGAGACCAGCCTGAACAAGAGGGAGACCCATCGCTACTAAAAATAAAAAAAAAAACAAAAAAACAGTTTGGTGTCATGGGGGGGGTGCCTATAGTTCCACTTACTTGAGAGGCTACAATAAGAGAATCCTTTGAGCCTAAGAGTTTGAGGTTGCTATGAATTATAACTCCATGGCACAGCGCAACAGAGGCAACAGGGCAACAGAATGAAACTTAAAAATATATATATAAAAAATGTGTTATAAGCACAGATTTTTAAAATAATCTTAATGCTTAGTCAATTTTTTTTAATTTTTATTAAATCATACCCGTGTACATTAGTGCAATCATAGGGTGCAATGTCCTGGCTACATATACAATCTGAAATATTTTCATCCAACTGTTCGACATAACCTTCATGGGATTTTCTTGGTAATTGTATGAAAACATTTATATTCTTCATTTAGTAAGTTTCACCTGTTCCCTTCTAAGATGCACCATAAATGTGATCCCACCATTTACCCTATCTCCACTCATCCTCCCCTCTCCTTCCCTCCCTGGCCCCTTTCCCCATATTCTTGTGCTATAATTGGGTGTTAGCCTTCATATGAAAGCTATAAATTAGCTTCATAGTCGGGCTGAGTATATTGGATACTTTTTCTTCCATTCTTGAAATACTTTGCTAAGAAGAATGTATTCCAGCTCCATCCATGTAAACATGAAAGAGGTAAAGTCTCCATCTTTCTTTAAGGCTGCATAATATTCCATGGTATACATGTTCCAAAATTTATTAATCCATTCGTAGATCGTGGGCACTTGGGCTTCTTCCATGACTTAGCAATTATGAATTGGGCTGCAATAAACATACTGCTACAGATATCTTTGTTATAATGTGATTTTTGGTCTTTTGGGTATACACCAAGTAAAGGAATTATAGGATCAAATGGCAAGTCTATTTTTAGATTTCTCAGTATTCTCCAAACATCTTTCCAAAAGGAATGTATTAGTTTGCATTCCCCTAGCACCGTAGAAGTGTTCCCTTTTCCCCACATCCACGCCAACAACTCTGGTTTTCGGATTTTGTTATGTGGGCTACTCTTACTGGAATTAGATGATATCTCAAGGTAGTTTTGATTTGCATTTCTCTGATGATTAAGCATAATGAGCATTTTTCCATGTGTCTGAAGGCCATGCACCTGGCTTCTTTAGAGAAGTTTCTCTTCAAATCCTTTGCTCATCCTAAGATGGGATCACTTGTTCTTTTCGTGCTAATACATTTGAGTTTTCTGTGTATTCTGGTTATTAAACCTTTGTCAGAGGCATAACCTGCAAATATTTTCTTCCATTCTGAGTGCTGTCTGCTTGCTATACTTACTGTGTTCTTGGCCATGCAGAAACTTTTTAATTTGATCAGGTCCCAGTAGTGTATTTTTGATACTGCTTCAATTGCCTGGGGGGGGGGGGTCCCCTTCATAAAGTATTCGCCCAGGCCAATTATTTCAAGAGTTTTCCCTGCACTTTCTTCTAGTATTTTTATAGCTTCATCTCTTAAGTTTAAATCTTTAATCCAGTGTGAGTCTATCTTCATTAGTATTGAAAGGTGCGGGTTCAATTTTAGTCTGTTACAGGTCGCCAGCCAGTTTTCCTAGCACCATTTTTTAAATACGGAGTCTTTTTTTTTTTTTTTTAGTGAGATATAATTTTTTTATTGAATCATAGCTGTGTACAATAATTCAATCATGAGGTACAGTGTGCGGGCTTCACATACAATCTGAGATATATTTATCAACCTGATTGACATAACATTTATGAGATTTTCTCATGTACTATGTGAAAACATTTTTGATCTGTATTTAGAAGTTTTCTCCTGACCCTTCAAATCACACTTGCACCACAAGTGTGATCTCATCCTTTATCCTATCTCCCACCCCACTCTCTCTCTTCCCTTCCCTCCCTCTCCCCTTTCCCCGTCTTCTGTGCAATAATTGGGTTGTAGCCTTCACTTAAAAGATATAAATTTGCTTCATATTAGGGGTGTATACACTGGATACTTTTTCTTCCATTCTAGAGATACTTTGCTAAGGAGAACATGTTCCAGCTCCATCCACGTAAATATGAAAGAGGAAAAGTCACCCTCTTTCTTTAAGGTTGCATAATATTCCGTGGTATACATGTATCACAGTTTATTAATCCATTCGTGGATTGATGGGCACTTGGGCTTCTTCCATGCCTCAGCAATTATGAATATCTGTACCAGATTGTTTATTGCAGCCCAATTCATAATTGTTAAATACGGAGTCTTTTCCCCACTGAATGTTTTTAATTGGCTTGTCAAAGATCAAGTAGCAGTAAGTAGCCGGGTTCATCTCTTGGTTCTCTATTCTGTTCTAAACATCTACCTCTCTGTTTTTGTGCCAGTACCAGGCTGTTTTGATCATTATTGATTATAGTACAGTCTTAGGTCTGTTAGCGTAACTTCTCCTGCTTTGTTTGTATTTCTAAGTAATGTCTTGTCTATTCGAGTTTTTTTCTGATTCCATATAAAATGATGTATTATTTTTTCAAGATCTTTAAAATATGACAATGTAGCTTTAATAGGAATTGCATTAAAATTGTATATGGCTTTGGGTAGTATGGACATTTTAATAATGTCGATTCTTCCCAACCGCGAGCATGGTATGTTTTTCCATTTGTTGACATGTTCAGTGATTTCTTTTCTTAGAGTTCCATAGTTCTCTTTATAGAGATCTTTCACGTCCTTTGTTAGGTAGACTCCCAAATATTTCATCTTCTTTGGCACTACTGTGAAAGGAATAGAGTCTTTGGCTGTTTTTTCGGTTTGGTTATTGTTGGTGTATATAAAGGCTACTGATTTATGAGTGTCGATTTTGTAGCCTGAGCCACTGCTATATTGCTTGATCACTTCTAAAAGTTTTATAGTAGAATCCCTAGTGTTTTCTAGATATACAATCATATCATCTGCAAAGAGAGAAAGTTTAATCTCTTCTGACCCTATGTGGATACCCTTGATCACCTTTTCTTCCCTAATTGCAATGGCTAAAACTTCCATTACAATGTTAAAGAGCAATGGAGACAATGGGCAACCTTGCCTGGTTCCTGATGGTTTCAATTTAACTCCATTAAATATGATATTGGCTGTGGGTTTGCTGTAGATGGCCTCTATCAGTTTAAGAAATTCCCCTTCAATACCAATTTTCTTAAGTGTTCTGGTCATCAAGGGGTGCTGGATATTGTGAAAAGCTTTTACTGAGTCATTTGGGAGAATCATATGGTTTTCGTTTTTTAATTTGTTTATGTGCTGAATTATACTTACAGATTTATATATATTGAACCTGCCTTGACGTCCTGGGATAAAGCCCACTTGGTCATGGTGTATAATTTTTTCGATGTGGTGCTGGATTCTGTTTGCTAGGATGTAATTGAATATTTTTGCATCAATATTCATTAGTGATATTGGTCTATAATTTTCTTTTCTTGTTGAGTCTTTCCCTGGTTTAGGGATCAAGGTGATGTTTGCTCCATAGAATGTGTTTGGTAGTATTCCTTCTGTTTCTATATTTTGGAAAAGGTTGAGTAATATAGGTACTAGTTCTTTAAAGGTTTGGTAGAATTCTGACGTGAAGCCATCTGGTCCAGGGCTTTCTTTTTAGGGAGGTTTTGTACAGTTGATGCTATTTCAGAACTTGATATAGGCCTGTTCAACATTTCCATTTCTTCTGGCTAAGTCTTAGAAGGTGGTGTGCTTCTAAGTATTGGTCAATTTCCTTCAGATTTTCCTATTTCTGAGATTAAAGTTTTTGTAATATTTGTTAAGGATTTTTTTGAATTTCTGAGGGGTCTGTTGTTATTTTGTGTTTACCATTTCTGATTGATGAGATTAGAGATTTTGTTCTTTTTTTCCTGGTTAGGTTAGCCAAGGGTTTATCTACTTTATTGACCTTTTAAAAAAAAACTTTTTGATTTATTGATTTGTTGTATAATTCTTTTATTTTCAATTTCATTTAATTCTGCTCAAATTTTGGTTATTTCTTTTCTTTTGCTGGGTTTGGGATTGGAATGTTCTCCCTTTTCTAGTTGTTTAAGATATTCCATTAAGTTGCTAACTTCCTCTCTTTCTGTTCTCCTCAGGAAGTCTTACAGTGCTATAAGTTTCCCTCTAAGGACTGTCTTTGTAGTATCGCAGAGGTTCTGATAATTCATGTCTTCATTGTCATTTTGTTCCAAAAATTTGGAAATTTCCTTCTTAATCTCGTCAATGACCCATCTGTCCTTCAGCATGAGGTTGTTTAGCTTCCATGTTTTTTTGATTAAAGAATTAATAAATTAATTCAAACTGTTAGAAATTTAATGAGAATAGGAGTTGGAAAGGTGAGTTCTAGTTCTACTTTTACCATTAAATCACTATGAGCATTCATTTCTCTATTTGTCAAATTAGAAAGGTAATTCCCATCCTGAAATAGATTTATTGTTAGACTCAAATGAGATACTACAATCAAAAGTACTTTACAAACAGTAAAGCAAAACAAATTTAAAGTGCATTTGCCTCTTAGTCACATGTGTCAAAGATAAAATTGAATGTACCTATTTTCTATATGTATATTCATTTTAAGCGAATGATTAAAAAATCTTGCTAGTGCCTGTTATAAGAGCATCCAGTACACTACACAGTTCTGTGGATTCAGTAATGTGTAAGACCTAGTTCTCACTAGCTTTTCAGTCTTTGTGCTCTCCTAGTTCGTAATTCTATGGTATCAGAAGTTTCAGCTGACTGATTAAAAGGCAAAAGAATATGTCTCTTTTCTGCTTTGTTGTTCTCTGTATAGTTACTACTTTCTGCAAATGTATTTAATGAAACTAGGAAGAGTTGTAAAGCATTTAAATAAACTGATGACTCATTAAACTTTGCCAAAGGACCTGGATATTTATTTGCTCCTGCCCACAAAATTATACTAGAGTCTTATGCTGCTCTTTCAACCTGTTCCAACCTCATTATTGATCCAATAAAACAATGTTAATTATTCTCTCTGTTTTTTTTTTTTTTGCCAGTGGTTGGAAGTGTTATACTGAAATCTAATATAATCCTTACTCAGGAATTGTATTCTAAGTGAAGAAGAAATTTGAGCAGGAGAATATAACAAGCACAAAATCAAGGAAATTTGAAACACATTTCAAGAAGACTAAAGTAAGCAAGTTTGTACAGAGGAAAAAGTCTAATTGATTTTCAGTTATGAATTATCTCTCTTTCTCTGTCTCTCTCCTCTTCCCTAAAGCACAGTCTTACTCTATTGTTTTTTTTTAGAATAACTATTAGAGCTAAACCAAATCCTTCTTTTCCTTCCCTTGCCTAATAAATTGATTTTTTTATAAAAACTAAGAAAATATCTAACTATGTAGGTAAATATATGTAAGATGAAAAATCAGACATTATGTTATCCTAAACCAACACAAATTTATTAAAATACTGTAGTGTTGGCAACAGTGAGGTAAGAATAAAGAAGAGTAAAACGAGGTATCTCTGAAGAATTTATAATTTAGGTTAATTGGGAAGGGGAAAACTGAAGGTGCTTTACTGGATATTTTCTATTAATTATACACAGAAGATAATTTTAATTAAGCCATAGATAAAAGCACTTTTTAAAACAAGTTTTTCATGTTCTGTTTATTTAATGAAATAATTTCTTTTCATTGGCAGACAAAGCAGTGCAAAAATGAACAAGTCTGAACAAAGATACTTGTCATTCAGAAGGTAACTACTTCCGTCTAGAAAGCAGCCTGACTTAAAGGTACTGTCAGTAATGAATATCGGTAGTTCAATTATTTTAAGGACATCAGACTGCTTTTCTCAAGGTATCTTGATAAGATTGTTGACAGTTATCCAGGAATACTACATTGGATTTCAATGGAAACTATGTTTGGGAGATAATAGATAATTGTATTTATTTTTATTGTTGCAGAATTTGTTTTAGAATAATTCAGTTTAGACTGTTTTGAGTCCTCCAAAGGTATAAGGGTAACTCTGCAAAGGTTTGTGGAATAATGTATATATAACACAAGGCCTAGAACAGAGTACGCATTTAATGTATACGTGTTGAGTGAAT
Organism: Arctocebus calabarensis; assembly: GCA_963573935.1. Lineage (NCBI taxonomy): Eukaryota > Metazoa > Chordata > Mammalia > Primates > Lorisidae > Arctocebus > Arctocebus calabarensis. The sequence goes on along the minus strand of CAUYON010040229.1, from coordinate 17,859 downwards.
GAGTGAAATAATGTGTCATTTGAAATCTGGGGACTAAAATTACATTTACTAGTGATTAAAAAAATAAAAATAAAAGAATAAGGGTAGCTATTAGGCTTACTTTGGGAATTATTAAAAATATATACATAGGCTAGGAATAGACACCTGGGCTATTTGGCATTCTCTTCGTAAGAACTAATTTAGTAAGTCAGTGTTGGGCCCATTGACCAGTTGTATTTGGGTCCCACTCTTGGTTCTGTTGTAAGAACTATTGTCATATGCCAGTTACCTGTCCATCAGAGCCATGGTTTAACATGTCCTTTGTTATCAAATTATTTTAACGGATACTCCTTTGGTGAATTAGGAGTTAATCCCAATTAAGTGTAAAAGTTTCTTTCAAAAGGTTTATGAATAGCACATTGAAATTTCTCACAGAAATTTCCTTTAGAAATTTGAAGGAGAAGGTGGTTTCCCCACCAGCCTGGCAGATAAAAGTGACTGGAATTGGTCATGTTTTATTGTACTTCATATGAACTGAACTTAGAACATCTGCCTGAAAATGGGTGAAAATTGAGTGCTATGAGTACCTGAGAAGGGAGCGCCTTGAAAGCGGCAATATTTACAGGGATATCATTAGGTTGCTTAATATTTTTCTTAATATAAAACATTAGTAATAATAATAAAATTTTTGCTACTATAGATATGGGGAAACTGAAACATAGAACCGTTAAGAAGTTTTTTTTTTTTAATTAATTTTTTCTCTTGATCGCAGTTAAAATGTGGCAGTGCTGGCATTTAGAGAGATGTTAATTCATTTAGATTATGACTGACCACCACCTCTGCATTTATGATAATATATTCTGTGTAATATAGTGCTTTTAAGTTTTCAAAATACAATGCCAGAAGTGAACTAAAATGTAAAACCATGATTTATTTAAAGCATAACGAGGATGTACAAAATATTGAAAGGTTCTGCCAAATATACTTTCATAGTGTTGACAATGTGACTGATAAAACTGTAAAATGAACACATGTCAACATTTTATTTTACTGATTAGTAGAGAACCAATAAAACGATGAGGCTGATATAAAAACCATTTGAAGAATTGAATTTTTATATGAATAAATGAAAAGAATATTAGAATAAGATTGGTAAGTTTAAAACTGATTTGTGTCCTTCTAGGAAATCTAACAGCTTTTAGGGTTATCATTTTTACTGCGTCCAAACTGGGATCTGCTCAAATGGTGATGAAGAGAAAAATACTTGGCGGAATTTGTTAAATGATGGACACGTATGACATTGAAAGATGATGATCCCCTACTCAATTGCCTTATTTTCAAATAGCAGATCATTTCTCTGAACCCTGTAAAGAAAAATGCAGCTCCATCTATCACCCAGAGATAATTATTTTACTATTTCTTTCTTGTCTCTATAGCCATACATGTCCATTTCTCTTTGTGGGTAATGAGAATCATATTGTGTATACTATTTCCTATTTCACCTTTTGAACTTAGCATTGTATTATAAGAATTTCCCGATGTTGTCCTGTGACCTACTGGGACATTTCTAACCACCCTGTGAAGATCAGGAGAACTGAGGTTCCTCTGTTGGAAATGAAGGAAATTAGGCACATAAGTTACGAATTCCTAGTTAATGGCAGAGGCTGAAAATCCAAGTATTCAGGCTACTGACCTTAATTGCTTTCTGCTAGCATACATGGCTTAATTAGATCTCTTCTTTACTTATACCTGCCTTGAATATTGTAATTAAAAAAATTCACCTAATCTTGATAAGGGTGAATTTTTCTAGTGAAAATTACCTTCAGGTATTAATATAGTATTAATATATATTGGATTAAAAAGATTTTAATTTTATCAGAGAGATTGGGGCAGAGTGACACAAAATATACCTTTTAAATCCAGAAGACTTTATATTGGTTTGGCTATATAAATGGCATTGTTTTCTCATTGTTGGTGAATTTACATTTTGAATGATGTGGGGTAGTGCCCGAGTGGAAATGTGAATAGCCGGTAATTCTTATGACAGCTTTTGAAACAATTTGAATTAACACAGAAGAGTTGTACACATTTATGTGGTACAGAGTGATATAATTGTCAAGTTACAGTAATTAACATATCCATCACCTCAACCATTTTTCATTTGGGGGGACTATGTGTTGGAAGCATTCAAAATCTCCTCTTCTAGGTATTTGAACATATACAGTAAGATACTGTTAACAATAATCACCCTACAGTGCTATATTATATTTTCCTACCTACTTTCCCTCACTCACCCTTCTCCTCCTCCTCTAGTATCCTTTCTTTTACTCTCTACTTCAACACACTCAAATATTTCAGCTCTCATATATGAGTTAGAACATATAACATACAGCATTTATTTTCTGTGATCAACTTATTTCACCTAACTTAATGTTTTACAGGTTCATACATAAAGTTCATTCCTGTTTATGGCTGAATAGTACTTCTGTGTGTGTGTGTGTGTGTGTGTGTGTGTATGACTACAAAATGTTTTGAGACATATTGCATTCATTATTTCATGTCTAAGAAACACAGTTGACAGAGGTCCTTTCTAATTCATTCATGCATGTGTGAACTTGCTTGGCTTATCAGTGTAGCTAGGGGAGCCTCAATCCATATGAATGGATTTTACATTTCTTGATTTTTGTGTATTCATTTCTTTCCATCTGGATGGATTTTACATTTTTTGATTTTTGTGTTATTTCAAAACTTATGTAATGACCCAGGTGTATATATCATCCTCTGTTGATAGGCACTTATTCATTATCCTGAATAGGACTACAATAAACATGGGAGTGCAGGTATCTATTTAATACACGTATTTCTTTTCCTTTGGAATAACATGCAGTAGCAGGATTGCTGGCTTATATGGTAGCTCTATCTTCAGTTTTGTGAGGAACCTCCATGCTGTTTTCCACAATGGCTGTATGTAATGTACTCCCATCAACGCTGCACAACAGTTCCCTTTTTTCCACATCATTGCTAGCATTGGCTATTTTTTTTTATTAGATAATAATTCTAACTGTGGCGAGATAATATGTCATTGCAGTTTTGACTTTTACTTCTCTGATGATTAGTGATATTGAGTATTTTTCATATACGTGGCCTTTTTTATGTCTTCTTTTGAGAAATATCTATTCAGATGTTCACATCATTTGCCCAGTTTTTAATCAAACTATTAATGTAATTGTTACCTGTTTACCTATTTGTGTTTTTGTGTTTCTTAATTTTTGGCTATTAATCCTTATCAAATGAATACTTTTCAGATATTTTCTCGCATTCTGTAGGTTGTCTCTTCACTCATTGATTGTTTCTACTGCTGTGCAGAATAATTTTAGTCTGATATAATCCCATTTGCTTATTTTCTACATTGCTGCCTGTGTTTTTGAAGTCTTACCCATAAAATCTTTATCCTGACTAATGCTCTAAAACCTTTCCCTGATTTTTTTCCTAATACTTTTATAACATAGTTTCAGTGCTTACCTTTAAATCTTTAGAAGTAGGGATTTCTCCGAGTATATAAGATAAAAAGAAAACATTGTCATATTTGCTACCATGTTTACTAGTAAATATATGGTGCATAATTGATACACATAATATCAAGAAATAAATTTTAAATATTTTGTAATAAAGGGGAACATGTTTCTTTCTTTCTTTCTTTCTTTTTTTTGAGACAGAGCCTCAAGCTGTTGCCCTGGGTAGAGTGCTGTGGCATCACAGCTCACAGCAACCTTCAATTCCTGGGCTCAAGCGAGTCTCCTGCCTCCTCCTCCCAAGTAGCTGGGACTACAGGCGCCTGCCACAACACCCAGCCATTTTTGGTTGCAGCCGTCATTGCTGTTTGGCGGCCCGGGCTGTATTCAAACCCGCCAGCTCAGGTATACGTGGCTGGTGCCTTAGCCCATTGAGCAATAGACGCTGAGCTGGGAACATGTTTCTTAACATTCAACTTGAGTTTATTGAGAAACTTCAGTGGTTTTTCAGATATTGTTTTAGGGATTTTTCTCCCCACAGATACCTGCTCATTCTACTATACTAAAGGGTAATGTTTCTAAACAAGATTATTATTTTTCTTTTTTTAATACAAAGATAATCTCTAGAAACTAAAGTTAACACATTCTTTATAATGGGCAGTTAAGATAAAACCACAAATAAAAGTCATGAGCTTGTACAAAAACCACTTCAGAAAAATCATTTCTCTTCAAAATACAATGAGAACAAGTGTCCGACTATAAATGGATTCCAAAGGATAGCTAATGATTACTTTTTAAGTCCTAATCAACCTTTTGATCGGCTTTCCATCAAATTGTCACCTTTTTTTTCAAAGATCACCTTTTAATATGTTACCAGGAATTTCTCACTATGCAATTTATGTTTTATTTGCTTATCAAAACTATGCTAAAAAAAAAAAAAAAAAACTATGCTAAAATAACCAGAAGCAATTAGGAATTCAGGGTTTGTGCCCTGTAAGAACATTGCTTCATTAATCTAGAATATGGACCATAGCGGCATTGTAGTGATTTAGTTTAGTAATTTTTGTAGTCTGCATTCTTAATATTTTTATCTACCTATCTAGTATTATAGAATTTATTTTCTTCCAAATTTATAAAATAGTGTGGATTAGAAGTTAGAAAGGAAAAAAAAGTCAGTGACATGAATTCAGGCATGACCAAATCCTTAATAACTATTATTGTTATTCAGCAGTAATTTTTCTTCCCTGCTCCAGATATCCTGCTTAAATCACCATACAAAATTCCAATTAAACTAAATATTACTCACAAGAACAAAACAACATAGCTACCCACATTTAAAGAGACCAAAAGAATAAAAGAATCATGTGGGTGTATTGACTAACTTACAATTTCCCCTATCAGATTTAGACTTTGTTTCTTTTTATTTTTTCTTTTTTTTCTTTGTTTGATACAGAGTCTCAAGCTGTTGCACTGTGTAGAGTGCAGTGGCATTACCGCTCACAGCAATCTCAAACTCTTGGGTGTAAGCAATTCTCTTGCCTCAGCCTCGCAAGTAGCTGGGATTATAGGTGCCCACCTCAACACCCAGCTTTTTTGTTGTTGTTGCAGTTTTCATTGTTGTTTTAGCAAGCTCTGTCCAGTTTCGAACCAGCAGCCTTGGAGTACATGGCCGGTATCCTACCCATGGAGCTACGGGCACTGCTAGGTGCAGGAAATATTGATGGTAGTAAACATTTATTATCTGCCTCAAGGAAAACTGGGCATAAATTATACTGTGTCTCATCTCATGTACACAATGTGAGGGTGTTCAACACACCCCCTAGGTGAGGGACTATTGTATAAGTTGAACTTTATCTTGGAAATGAAAACAGTGTAACCTAAAAATTTTTACCCTTCTATTAATTTGAAATAAAAAGAAGAATATTAGTTTGGAAATAAAGTTAGAATTAGAATGCATTATGGATAGAATAAGAAGCCAACATATAAGACAAAAAACTTTGAAAGTTGATAAATTCATTATTATGTCTTGTTTTCCTATAGAGCAGTGATTCTCAACCTTCCCCCAATGCTGTGACACTTTAATACAGTTCCTCATGTTGTCATGACCCCCAACAATAAAATTATTTTCATTGCTACTTCATAAGTATAATTTTGCTACTGTTATGAATTATAATTTAAATATTTGATATGCAGGATGTGTTTTCATTGTTACAAAGGGGTTGCGACCCACAGGTTGAGAACCACTGCTATGGAGCATGGTATAATGCTGAGGTGAATGTGTCCATATCCGAAGATATGTACAACATACTTATCATTTTTTACTCTTCTCCATTTCCTCAAAGGAAAAATCACTCATGTCCTTAACCTGGTTCTTTCTTATAAAACTGGTGTCTATATATTCTTTGACATTAAGACAGAATGTCAAAATAAAACTTAAGCATATATCCTCTAAATACAAGTGTGACTTAGACTTTTTGCAGGCTTGGTTCTAGACCACTGTAATAAAGTGAATTTCACAGTATGGCAAGTCACAGGACTTTTTTGAGTGGTGGAAGGTCAGCTCCATGTGGATACCTTCTATTTTTTTAAACAGAGTCTCACTTTATACCCTCGGTAGAATGCTCTGGTGTCATAGCTTGCAGCAAACTCAAACTCTTGGGTTCAAGTGATTCTCTTGAGATTCAGCCTCCTCAGTAGCTGGGACTACAGAGGCCCCCACACCACCCGGTTACTTTTTAGAGATGAGTCTCGTTCTTGCTTAGACTGGTCTTGAACTCCTGAGCTCAGGCAATTTACCTGCCTCAGCCTCCCAGAATTCCAGGCTTACAGGCATGAGCCACCAAACCCAACCATGTTAATGGCTTCTGACTGATGAGAATGGTGGTTGCCGAAGACTGTTAGGAGCTGTGGCAATTTCTGAAAATAAGAAAACAATAAAGTTCGCCATATAGAACTTCTTTTCATGAAAGATATTTCTCTGGCCTGTGATGCTGTTTGATAGCATGAATTAGGAAATGTTGTGACTCTTTTTATCTTCTATTCTAGATGCTAAACCTTTCTGCATTTCAACCATAAGACTATTTCTCTTTCCTGCCATTTGTGTATTCACTAGAGCAGCATTTTTAATCTCCTTTATGAACTTTTCGTTTGCAATCACAACTTGGCTAACTTTTTGCCCTGAGAGGCCCAGTGTTTAGCCTATCTCAACTTTTAAAGTCTTCCTTACTAAGGTAAATCATTCCTAGCTTTTAATTTCAAGTGAGAGATGTGCAACCCTTCCTTTCATTTGAACACTTAGAGGACATTTTGGGGCTCTTACCTGGCCGACTTTCAGTATTGTTATGTCCCAGGGATTGGGGAAGCCCAAGGAGAGGGAGCAAGATGGGACACAGCCAGCCAGTGCAGGCTCAGCCAGCATTTGTTAATTAAGTTTGCCATCTTGTATGGGAGCGTGTCATGATGCCTCGATATAAGTAGAATAGTAATATCCAAGTTCACTAATCTCAGATCACCATAGCATATTTAATATAGGGAATAATGAAAAAAAAGTAAATATTGTAAGGGGAAGCAAAATATGACTTAGAGGCCTTAATCACATGGTATGGGAAAAATGACACCCATAGACTCGCTCCATGCAGGGCTGCCACGAACCTTCAATTTGTAAAAATACAGTATCTGCATAGAGAAATAAAGTAATGCACAGTAAAATTAGACAGGTAATCGCAGAGTTAGGAACTTGCCCAGGAGAGTGTTTTGAAGGCAGTACATTCTCATAAAATCAGAGGTGAAAGGCAGTAAAATAAGACATGCTGAGAAAGAGCAAAGAACACAGCTTGTGTGTCTGGATTATGATCATATGTGGTGAAAAGGGAGGCATGGCTGCAGACGGTCAGTGTTCAGTGGGCAGCACTGGAAAATTTCACTCTGAATTTTCATGGGAAGAAGGTAAGATTTGAAGGGTTCCTCATACTTAGAAATCAGACCATGAGGCTGGATTAGAGGCATTCTGGAGATATTTTAGGCCACTTTATGCTTTTGGTGACTAAAGTGAAAGTTTCTGACTTTTTATCTCATCGTTACATTTGATAAGCATGACGTTTATTTTTATGCTCTTAGGGCTTTTCACATTGTTGGATGAGAAGCCAACAAACATCACTCAGTTTTGATTTTTTTCAAGTCTAGAATGAATTAGAGAAGAATAAATTAAAGGCTATCTGATCTTTGATCATGAGAGAGAGATGAAAACCTTTGGGCGCCATTTCTACTAAACAGAGTAATCTAGGTTTAGGGTTAGTGGTAAAAGCCAACATGAAGTTAATGTCTTCCCAAAAGATCCTTGTATTTATTATTAAGACTTTATGCATAGAAACCACGTGTGAAAAACAGAATATTGATAGTATTTTTTTTGTTACTAATTTCTTTTTTTTTTTTTTGAGATGGAGTCTTACTCTGTTGCCCTGGTGTCATGGTTCACAGCAACCTCAAACTCTTGGGCTTGAGCAATCCTCTTGTCTCAGCCTCCCAAGTAGGTGGGGCTACAGGCATGTGCCACCATGCCTGGCTAGTTTTTTCTAATTTTAGTAGACACAGCATCTCACTCTTCCTCAGGCTGGTCTCGAACTCCTGAGTTCTAGCTATCCACCTGCTTTGGCCTCCCAGTGTGCTAAGATTACAGGCAAGAGCCACTACATCTGGCCATTAAATTTGTTATGTATAGAAACAAGATAAACATTTAATTTGCATTAGAATATTTGATTCTTAGCTTTATAAGGTAGGTGCTATTATTGTCCCTGCTTTACAGATGAGAAAATAAAGCAAAGTACCTTGTAGTAGGTCCCACAGATTAATGGTTGAGATTAAAATTAGAATTTAGGAAATTTGACTCTCAAATACTACATCATGTTAACTTATTAAAATCTCATGCATAGAGTCATGTGTCAGTTAATGGTGTAACACATTCTGAGAAATGTGTTGGTAGGTAATTCCATCATTGTGAAACTATCATAGAGTGTGTTTACACAAACCCAGATGGCATGCATGTATCCTAGCACACACCTAGGCTGTATGGTACAGTCTATTGCTCTAGGCCACAAACCTATACAGATTGTTACTGTACTAAATACTCTAAGCCAATAAACTGGCTTCATGGAAGAAAATATTTCCCTTGGGCTGGGGAGGGGTAAGGATAGCTTTACGGTGATTCAAGCACATTGCATTTATTGTGTACTTTATTTCTGTTGTACTTCATTACATTGTAATAAATGACAAAATAATTGTATAACACATCATAATGCAGAATCATTGGGACCCCTAAGCCTGTTATCCTGCACCTAGATGGTCCGACTATCTGGGGTTGATGGAAGACAGTGAGACCCAGAGTGTGTTACTCGTGTCTGGTCTACTCTGTAATCTCAATTTGGTGGTTGTCACTGCATAAAACTCTGCTTCACAAGGAGAGGGTGTTGGAAATGGGAGCAGGCTTTTCAGTGCCTTTATGTTACCCTCATGACATTCTACCTAGACGTTAATTCATAATGTATGAAATTTGAATTTTTTTGAATTTGTATCAAACACAGTGTGAAAAGGCCACCACTGTTTGTGATCTCAAGCCCTTGATCATCTTCTAGTGTGGACAAAGTTGATTTACCTGGCTAATTCATAAATGGGTTACAGATCCATTTGCTCTTAGTTTGGAAGTTTTTTGTGGTTGGGAGTAATGCTCAAACTCTTCTGAAAGCTGATATGAGTGATTATGCACCAGTTGTGAGAAAGAAGGCCCTGGCTCAGTCTCTTTTAAAATCTATTCTAATGGTGGTGCCTGTAGCTCAGTGGGTAGGGCGTTGGCCACATACACTGAGGCTGGTGGGTTTGGACCTGGGCCTGGCCTGCTAAAACAACAATGAAAACTGCAACAGCAAAAAAAAAAAAAAAATAGCCTTGGTGTTGGGGTAGGCACCTGTAGTCCCAGCTACTTGGGAGGCTGAAGCAAGAGAATAACTTAAGCCAAAGAGTTGGAGCTTGCTGTGAGCTATGACACTATAGCGCTCAACCCAGGATGACATCTTGAGACTCTGTCTCAAAAAAAAAAAACAACTCTGCTAATATTTGAAACATGTTAAAAATCCCAATGTTCACTTGTTACCACCATTAATTCCTGTTTGACTTTGGGTATAGTCACTGTTCTGCTGAGTTGAACATGATTGTCTTTCTCTCCTAAAGTGACAGATTTATTTGAGCAGGTCGAATATGTCACATAAGTAAGCAAGTTTTGCAGCCCTTCTGTGTCACTGAAATGTGCTCCTAGTGTTGACTTCTCTTGTAAAAGCAATTTCTGGAGCACCTCTCATAACTCAGAAGCTCTGGTCAGTGATCCACCTTGAGAAGGCATCTCACTTCTGTGTGTCAGAGCAGACGTGTGTGTGCTGCGTCTATCTTCTCACAGAGCTACCCGAACAGACATGAGTTGGGGGCATGCACTTCATTGATTTCTTTTTAAGTCATTTATACATAGATTATGAATGCATTTATACCATTATGGGATTCAATGTGTTGATTATTTGTACAAATTAGAGTGCTTACAACCTGGTAATCAACATAGCCTTCACCTCATTTACCCAATTACAGCATTAAGACATTTGTGTTCTTTACCTGATAGATCCAACTTGTGCTTGCAATAGGGACATGCACTTTAACATCATTGATAATTTTGATCACAGCCTGCAAAGTGTTTAGTTCAGGTGACATTTTTTGACTAGGAAGAACATTTCCCTATAGATGACACTGGTACATAAACTCATATTCAGAAGTGACCACCTTGACTCAAGTAGTGAAACCAGAAAGCTGTCTGGTCGCAGCTCTGCTCCATCAGTGCAGACACTGGCACGAACTGGCCAGTTCAGTTTTCCTGATATGTGGTCACGCAAAGACTTCACTATTTGCAGCTGAGGTGTCAGATGGCAACAAAAGTGCACATGACATATCCTCTTGCACATGCTCCTGAAAATTTATCCTACAAAAACAAGCCTTGCTGTCAATATCTGTAGACTCATCAACCTGGATTGTAGATGAGCCATTTACTAGTGAGTTACTAGTCCTCTGTAACAATTGTGCCTCAGTATCCTCTGCAATTACATCAGTTCATCTAGTTATGGTGCTAGTGAAGGAAGAACTTGTGACCTATTTGGAAAGGCAACGTCTCCTAAAAGTTCACAGATATGTCCCTAGCAGCAGGCAAGATCAACTCTTCACTAGAAGCAAAGGGCTTCCTAGTTTTAGCAACACAATTGGCCCCTAAGAACGATGCTGTCTGTGCAGAGATGTCTGCTGAAGGGGGGGCTTTCGATAATCGCTGTGTTCCTTGTGTACATTTTTTTTTTTTAAATGCAGGGTGCTTGGTCTTCATATGGCAAAAAGTATCAAAGGTTTCATGGCCCTGTTGGATAATTGGCTGCCACATAATGATACAAAGCAGGGTTGGAGGATGTGAATCACCTGTGGCAATAAACCCATACTCTAAGTAGGACTCTTGGTAATTCCTTTTAAATGCGGTGTTCATTTTGTTGACAAGAATTTTAGAGTGTTCTGCTTTTTTCATGATTGGGTTTTCCCACTTTTCAAAGAAGCTCTCCAGAGACATTTGGTTTTTGCTCATTTTTTGCGAGGCTTAGCTTGTAGCTTTACCAAAGCTGTATTGAGACAAGTGTTCAGTGTAGAAAAGAGGCATAATTGGAAGTGGAAAATGATGTAATGAGAAGGTCACGCATAGACCAATGTGAGCGTCAGATTCTCACTTAAAGCCTGCCACCAGAAGCAGCTTCATTGCCACTCTGCACTCATTCTTATGATTCTGATATGAGTTTGCAAGCAACTGATTTATTATGGTCTCTGCAATCAAACCTCTCTACTAATGATAATGTGTATTTGCAGCCGCTCCCCAGTGCTAGCGTCCCCACCTCAGATCATCAGGAGGGCACAACCTGGATCCCTTTCATGCACAGTTCACAGTAGGGTCCGTACTCCTATAACAATCTAATGCCGCCTTGATCCGACAGGGGGCAGAGCTCAGACAGTGATGCAAGTGATGGGAAGCAACTATAAACACAGACGAAGCTTCACTTGCTCACTTCCTGCTGTGTGGCCTCATTCCTAAAAGGTGTCGGTCCACAACCCGGGGGTTAGGGACCACAGCTTTCAGCAATTGTAATGTCCTGGCAAGTGTGTAAGTATATGTGTATCTAAACGTAGAAAAGATAACGTGTGCTACATCATTACAATGGCTATATCACTGGGTGATAGGAATTTTTCAGTGCCATTGTTATCTTACGGGACCACCATTGTATATGTGGCCGGCGTTGACTGAGAGATCATTATGTGGTACGTGACTGAGTATTAAACAAGGAATACCCAGTGATTCATCTTGAGATCCTAAAGCGAGGATTATAAACTTAAAATTTAAAGTAGATACAAGTCTACTTAGTAAACAGAATGAAGAAATGAAAGACTTTTTGACAAAAACACAGGTAGCCTGGGACAGATTGCTTATCTTTCAGTTATAGCTGGGAGAAATCAGACAAAATAGTTGCATAGCAGAAGGAATATTCAAATGAAAGATTACTGTCTTACCTGATTAGTGGTAAATCATGTAGAAAACATAAAAATAGAGCCCAAATTAACAATAGGTGTTAGGAGAATCAAATTCTCAAATGATTGAAAAGAATTATAGACTAGGAATCTGAAACATAATACACAGTGTAATAGACACTAGAAATCGAATGTTTGAAAGAATTAGGAAAGACATTGTGCCATGAAAGAAAGAAAATCAGTATGAAAGGGAACCTTGGTAGCTAAACCTGGAGGGTTTTAATTTTCTTTTAAAAAACAAGCAGCAGCAGATCCCCAAAAGTAACAACTCACACATTGGAAAATAATTTTTCATATCTTTATTAAAAAACAATCTCAAAACTGCAATGATTTTATCATCAGAATTACACCCTTACTTCTCACTCCTGCATGGAGCCATTTTCTCCTCCACTGCTGGGCAGAGTTGTGGGACAAGAGTACGAAATAATATTTATCATAATAAAATTAATACTGGTGAAATTGTTAAAATGCTTGGTTTTTCTGGGACTTGAAGATTCCAAGTATACAGAGCTCAAATTTCATATATGCTGCCAAATTCACTGTAAGGCTGAATGGTATCCAAAATATGAATGGCATGTGAGGTTAGAAAGGAGGGTATTCTATATCCTTTCATGCCATCTTCGATTATATTGCTCTCAAAGCCTTTTCACCCTCCCATCTCACCACCTGTATGCAGTTCATAGGTAAATCTTAATTATGTATAACTGCTTGAAATATTGCCAACTCTGCTTCCATCCATTTACGACTGTACGTTCAGTGTACACATGACTGTCATGTTTGCTTCTGAACTGGAGCAAGCTCAGTAACTGCCAATCAGTGAAAGTATTAACAATGCTACTAAGACTTATCTATTAAGCATATTCTCATGCCTAACAGGATGATAAGTATTTTCATACTTCATCTCATTTATTTAGACCCTCTTCTGAGAATTACAATTGTTTTATTAAAGGTTAGAATAGTGAAATTGCTAGATCATGGTCAAATAGCTAGTTAATGACACCACTCAGGCCCAAATCCTAAGACTGAGTTCATAAAAGTGACATTCTACCGCACTCCATTTATATGTAATTCATCCTCAAGGAAAAATATGTATGCATATGCTGTGTGTCTATGTGTATTTTGTTTGTGTGTATATATATGATATATATGTGTATATGTATGTGTATTTTTTATACATATATATGAATATATGTGCAATTGACTATTGAACAACGTGAGTTTGAACTGCCTAGGCCCACTTATAAGCAATTTTTTCCAACCAAATGTGATTGAAAATATAGTGTTCATGGGACATGAAACCTATATAGATGGGGAAGATAACTTTTTTTATATATGTGTTCTGCAAAACAAACTGCTGAACTTCAGTGTGCATGGATTTTGATGTCTGCAGGAAGGAATTGTGTGTGGTCCTGGAATCAATCCCATGAATATAACCAGTGACTACTGCAGGGTCGGGGGAGGAAGTGGGAGGATGGGGTGGAGGGGAGAAACGAGAGAAAGAGAGAGAGAGAAATACACTTTGGAAGCACACAGATTTTAGAATTTTAGATGTTCATGGAAAACATGTACATTTGAACAAAAGCGGCTTTACATCTTTTGTATTAACCTGGATGTGGTTGAAACACATTCTTCTTAGTAAAGCATCACAAGAATGAAGAAGCCTGAATCCAATGTACTCGATTCTGATAAGTACATGGGAGTGGAGAGAGGGAAGGAGGGAGGAGGTTGGGAGGGTCATGGTGTGTGACACACCTCTTGGGGGCAGGTCACAATTATAAGAGGGACTTTACCTAACAAATGCAACCAGTGTAACCTGTTTCTTTGTAACCTCAATGAATCCCCAACGATTAAAAACAAAAAAATTACTTGTTTGTATTACCTCAAGTCACCACTAAATGCATCATGAATGACAACTACTCACCCACTTTTATTTCTTCTTGTGTGGTCATTACAGAGAACAGAAATTTTCTAGTATAGACATTCCCTAACTTATGATCGTTCCACTTATGATTTTTTAACTTTAGAATGATACAAACCCAATATATATTCATTAAAAATCATACTTCAAATACACATACAACACTTCTGCATGATTCTTTTAGTAATCAATACATTAGATAGGATATTCGATACTTATTATATAATAGGCTTTGTTTTAGATGATTTTGTTTAACTCCATTGTACATTAAGGAACATCTGTATTAACCGGAGAAGATATTTCTCTGGACTTGTCTTATTTATTATTTAATCCTCAGCTGGTAATAGCTTCAACTCAAGTGAATACATTTACATAAGACTTTCTGAAACTAGAAATTAGTAACAGGCACGAAAGGGTTGTTTTGAAGCATGCACTCTTTGAGTTTATTTAAAAAAAACTCATCAAATAAGTGAGTATGGCAATTTATATTCATATATGCAGGAGAGAACATTGAGAATTACTGAGAGCAGTATTACTGAAAGAGTGGTCATGGATTGTGATGATTTGTAAACTCTTTGCTGTTGGTGCATGAGATAACTTTAGAAAGTGAAAGTAAACATTTAGAAACTTTACCGAAATTAACAGCGCCATCATATAAAAACGTGATTGTTTTTCCAGTATTTTATCTTTACTGTATTTTCAAAAGTATCAATGCACAAGAGGTGGGGATTTGAAAACAAAATAAAACAAAAAATAGATTGATTTTTCATTGAAGTTTGTAAAGCGCTAATACACAGAACAGAAATTTAAGCCAAAATAAGACTGCATTTGAAATATCCAGGTAATGAACATTTTTAGTAGATGTATCTGTTATTTAAATTATCTGAATGTCTTATATTCATTGTTCTTTTGAAGAAATATATTTATGTATATAAAAATAAAAATTTTTTTTGCTACCTAACAACTCTCCTTAGCCTCTTTCAACTCACTTTTCTGAGAAAAAACAGTTTATAATTTAAATTTTAAAAAGGGTCATTGTTATCCACACTTCATAGCTTCCTCTAAATCTAATTCAAAATCTGCATTGTAGTGTCAGGAGATCAGGGAACTAGCTCTTGCCTAATTCACAAGCTCTTTTGCAATTTAGAATTTCAGAAACATCAAGGGCACAAAGTTCACTGAGAAAATTAAGCAATGCCTCGTGAATGAAAGCATTGACATGAAGCACCGGCACTATCAATTGAGTCAAGCAGTTGGCAAGAAATCAATAGCATGTTGGTGTGTTGATGAGAAATTTTAACCGATTTGTGAAATCATTTGTGAACTCTAGACACTAGTTATTATGTTTTAAAAAAATGGTTAATCGATACAATTTTTATGATTATAAAAGTATTGTTTTATTAACACACAAGGAATTAACATTATAGAAAGCTATAATGGTTTAAGTGAAAATTACTTGTATTCTACCATCCAAGATAACTGCTTACAAGATTATATCTAGTCTAACATATATAAGTATTTCTTCTTTGCCATTGGCTATTACTTGTGTACATAAGATCTGATCATGATTTTTTTTTTTTTTTGTCTATAGTCATACAGCCACTTTTTTCCTCATGTAATTTGGAATTTTCCAGAAGCATAATTTTAAAGAATTGTGCAGTATTTTATAATATTATTAACAATTTCCTATTCATTGTTGGACACTTAGTTTTTATTTTTTTCTTATAAAAATTATAGCAAACATCACAAATATATTTGTCCATATTTCTTCTTATTATTATTTATTTGTAAAACAATAGTTTAATTAAAGTATAGTTATTCCTTATTTGAAAGTTAATTTTATTTATGTTTTTACAGCCACATTTTATTTAAGTGCATATAACACACAGCTCAGTTCATTCAAAAATAGATAGAAATTCTTTCAAATCAATTCTTAAAGTTGAAACTGCACTTTCGCATAGTACAGGTATAATATAATAAAGAAATACATATTAAAAATACTCAATACTTCTGTCCACCACCAACCAAGACTCATATAAAACATATAAAACTTTATATGATTTCTGTTTTTAGTGCTTTGGATTACCACGATAATGCTTAACAATAATCTTTCACATTTATTTCTTGATCTGTGAATGTTTGGCTTTTTCTATAGATTTTGTCCATGAGAGATGAATATTTCTCTTATGATTCCCTTCATCAACTTCCCCTATTTTTGATAGCTACCATGTTATTTTGCTTTTCTCAAATTCTATCTGTGAGTCTGTATAATATACTGAGATCAATGTTTATGCATTGTTTATACCTCCGTTGTAGGTTGTTCCATGTGTCAGAAAGAGATGAATATGCACCTTCACAATTCCATTGTGTCTTTCATCATCTTAAATTTTCTGTCTTCTGTGCTTTGTAATTCTACCTTATCAAGAATATAGAGTTTTATCCTCCATTGTGTATTCACAAGTCAGTTTTCTGTATGGTAGGACATTACAAATAGTGATAAATATTTTATTATTTATAAAAGAGTATTATTATTTATAAAAGAGTATAGATTGAATGCATGCACAAAGATACAAATGATAGCCCAGGAAGCAAAATGTCTGTCACATTGACGTTCTTGAAGACAAGACTGAGAAGGGGGGCTTGAGGAAAGTTTTAAAGAGAAAAGGGAGGAAATTATTAAGAGCTCAACATGACATGCAACTACAATATTTTTTTCAAAATTGTTATAGCGTTTTAGGCCCTGTGTATTTCTATTAGAAATTTAAAATAATTTTTTCAACTTCTACTTTTTAAAAAGTGATTGAAATTGCTTAGAATCAATTTCTGTGGCCAAGAGTGGTGGCATTTATAGTAGTGGTGATGAGTAGTCAAATTATTTTTTAAAAATTGAAGGCGAAAGGATTAATAAATTGTGGTACATGTGTACCATGGAATACTATGCAGCCTTAAAGAAAGATGGAGACTTTACCCCTTTTGTGTTTACATGGATGGAGCTGGAACATATTCTTCTTAGCAAAGTATCTCAAGAATGAAAGAAAAAGTACCCAATGTACTCAGCCCTAATATGAAGCTAATTTATAGCTTTCATATGAAGGCTAAAACCCAATTATAGCACAAGAGTAAAGGGAAAAAGGAAGGGAGGGGAGGGGAAGGGGGGAGGATGGGTGGAGGGAGGGCAATTGGTGGGATCACATCTATGGTGCATCTTAGCAGGGTACTGGTGAATCTTGTTAAACGTAGAGTATCAATGTCTTTATATAGTGATCAAGAAAATGCCATGAAGGCTATCTGTAACAGTACGATCAAAACATTTCTGAATGTATATGAATTGTGCCCTATGATTGCACCAATGTACAGAATTATGATTCTTTTTTTTTTTGTAGAGACAGAGTCTCACTTTATCGCCCTGGGTAGAGTGCCGTGGCGTCACACTGCTCACAGCAACCTCCAGCTCTTGGGCTTAAGCGACTCTCTTGCCTCAGCCTCCCGAGTAGCTGCGACTACAGGCGCCCGCCACAGCGCCCGGCTATTTTTTTGTTTTGCAGTTCGGCCGAGGCCGGGCTTGAACCCGCCACCTTTGGTATATGGGGCCGGCGCCCTACTCGCTGAGCCACAGGAGCCGCCCCCAGAATTATGATTCAATAAAATTATAAAAAAAAAAATTCTGATTGTATATGAAGCACATTCTGCCCTATGGTTGCACCAATGTACACAATTATGATTTAATAAAATTATTTAAAAAAATAAAAATGCAAAAAAAAAAATTGAAGGCGAGCAGAAGAGATGTTAGAGAAAGAGCAGAGTCAATTG
>CAUYON010040227.1:0-15802 GCA_963573935.1 Arctocebus calabarensis | reverse complement strand
TCCAGCCTGGGCCGGATTCGAACCTGCCAGCTCAGGTGTATATGGCTGGTGCCTTAGCCCATTGAGCCACAGGCGCTGAGCCGTAATTTTTTTTTTAAGTGCTCATTTAATGTCAAGGTGTTGATCAATATTAATCAATATTAATATATTTTATATCAAATTTTATCTCATGAGAACTCCCTGTGGCTCAGTATTAATTAAACATACTATTACACTGAGTGGCTTAGCCTTCTGACACAAATTAGTATTCATTAAAATAACACCAATCATGGCTTGGGGCCCATAGCTCAGTGGTTATGGCACCGGCCACATATACAGGGGCTGGCGGGTTCAAACCTGGCCTGGGCCTGCTAAAGGACAATGACAACAACAATAACGACAACAACAAAAAAATAGCCAGGCATTGTGGTGGGAACCTGTAGTCTCAGCTACTTGAGAGGCTGAGGCAAGAGAATCTTTTGAGCCCAAGAGTTTGAGGGTGTTGTGAACTGTAACGCCACAGCACTCTACCGAGGGTGACATAGTGAGACTCTTGTCTCAAAAAAAAAGAACAGGCCTGGCCTGGCGCAGCGGCGGCTGCAGCGGTGACGTCAGAGCCCCTGGGTGCCATTTGCGAAGCCACCGCGGGGTCCGGCCGCAGCGTAGGGAGGTCTGGGGTCTGGAGGCCGCCAAAGTTTAAAAAAAAAATCATAATGGATTCATTTGATATTAATGCGAATGTCATATATATTTCTACAAAAATTCCATTGCAATCTTTATTCATGCATTATTTTAATAACAAATGTCAAAGGCAGAAATTACATTCTTAATGATTCCAGTGCATTTTTGTATTATAATTTTATACAATTAAAAAAGAATTTATTTTTATTTATATTTCAGACTTAGTATTTCTTTTATACGTTACAGATAAGATGTGAATGGTACCCAAATGTGAAAGGGAAAAATAGCATAATAAATGATGCTGGAGTTTTCCATTTCTAAACAGAAGAGAAAATCTATTCGAAAAAGTTCACTTTATAAATCTGACCTTTGACAGGTTGGTGATGTGCTTTACACAGAAAGTGGGAAGGATCATCCTCTATTACATTATCTTACTGACATTTCAATATGCAAATACTGACTCTCATAGTAAAATGTGAACCTGATCAGTAGGCTTCAAAATAGAATAGCTAAAGTACCCACTTTAATATTTATTTCTATAAACTTAAAAATATAATAAAGCTAAAATACTTATTCCAGTTCCCCAAATGTCTTACTGTGAGTGTGTAATAAATGGACCCACTTTTTAATGCAATTTTGTAAGTCCACACACTTTTTTTGCTGACTCGATTACCGAAAATTACTCTAAGCACAGTACTGGACTAACTATAGACATGCGTTGTGAAAAGTCAGTATGTGGGGGTAAGGATGGAAAAGTATGACTGGTAGTTTCTGTTTGTAGAGAAAAGGGGATACCTTTTTATCAGAATACCTGGTTTACTGGGAAAAATTCATAAGGAACCTTTCAATTGCTTATTCTGTAATTTATAAAATAATAATTTGATAATTTTAATATTTGATTAATATAATAATAATTTGATTATTAATTAATAATAATTTGTATAAAATGATTTGATTTTTATTATAGATGGTAAAAATAACAATACATCTGAAATATCATATATATGCCATTCAGAGAGACTCACGTCCCTGAATTCTCCTGTTGCATGTTTTATATAATACATTTTAAATACGTCTACCTGGGAAGATTGAGTTTTTAACTATACGTGTATTTCTGCTTATACTTACAATCTATCAGAAGCTGTATCTGTGTGATTATAGCCTAGTTAAACCTGATATTTTAAAAAAATCAGGCCCTTTCTTCTCTTTAGGTTGTTTCGATGGCACTTGAGTGATAGAAATGGCTCTCCTAATACTTTAGTACACAACCTAATCAGATCTGTCAGTCATTATAAATCAGCCCCATCCAACTTTCAATCTAGTCAGCTCTAGTCCTGAGCATATAGACACATAACAGTACAGATTTATTAATACAGCATTTTCTCCACACCTTAATCCTATATAGAACTTTAAAAAAGAAAGGATTGTCTTAACGTTGCATTGCTTACAAATGCCTTTCTACAACAGGCTTTGGCCATGAAACGATAGTTTCCTAGATGACATGTCAAATCAATATGAAGCCTAGCAGAAAATGATTCAAGATATTTAAATTATCACAAACAAAATGCATTTAGGAAACTATTTTGCTTCTTTAAAGAGCTGAGGCTTGAGGAAAAAAAGCATATTTGTGGTTCTTTTAGAATGTTTGGTCACTGGCTATTTTGACCAATTTTAATCCTCTTCTCCTGAGCCCTAACATACCCAGTCCATTCTGTGTGGAAATAACAAAAACTTGATCCACTTATTAAACCTTGGAGGTCTTCCCATTTTCACCTTATAAAATCATAAGTTTCAAGTTCATATTCTCTTACAAGTGCAATATAAATGTTGTGGATAGATATAAAGAAATTTTGGCATAGTACAGGTAATGAAAGAAAGGAAATATCTTGTTTAACTCTACAAAATACAAATAAAAGGTGAATATGAAACTGCAACATTACTTAAGAAATATTTTCTCCTAAATTATTTGAGCATTTTGTTTTTGGGCGGCACCTGTGGCTCAAAGGAGTAGGGTTCCAGCCCCATATGCTGGAGGTGGTGGGTTCAAACCCAGCCCCGGCCAAAAATGGCAAAAAAAAAAAATAATTATTTGAGCATTTTTGACTTGTTTGATAATATGAATACAGCCAAATAATTGGTACAAAATAGCCTGGGGAAACAGTTTCTTCCTCTGGAATGCATCTCAGTGGCAGCGGTTTTCTTTCCCTCTTGTTCCCATGTTAGGTGGATGTGTAGAAGTATCTGGCCAGGAGATCGCCTTCCTAGTTAGGGAGGCAGCAAAAGAAGAAGGCACAACCCATCAGGATTATCATGGCCTCCCACCCAAAGCTGCAGGCCTAGTTATAGATTGATGTGACAGAAGGTCGAAGACCTTGTCATGAAGGTCTGGGTGTACTTCATGAGGTATATTACCAGGGAGATGATCTGGAATACAGCAGCCAGGGCAAGGAGGCCTCCAATCATTCTTAAGCAGACAAGCATCTGAGGTTCACAGAGGGCAAAGAATCAGACGATGGAAATACTTAAGGTCTTTTTACTTTCTTTCTTTTATTTTCCCTACCAGAAGGGAAGCTATCTCCACTTTTAGCGATAGAACTGGCATACTTTAAATAAATAAATAAATAAATATCCTAATACAAGTAAACTTTTTGAGTATTAAATACAGACTGTTTATCTTCACAATGTGATTTATACTTGCAGAATAAGGACTTATGCCTTGGAATAATATTAAATCTAATTTTTAATATTCTTTTTTATCATGGTAAATATTAACTACTTGAGTTTCAAAACCTACAGACAGGTTTATCTATGGATAATGATGGGGTTATCACATTCCGTTAGCTAGAGATGTCATGAATAGAGTAGTCCGTAATCATTTTTACAAACTAGGCCCTTTGTTACTCTTAGGGCAACCAAATGCAGACCTACATTTTGTGGTTGATTGCAGATCTTTGGCCATTTTCATCAAGTTCAAAAAATACAAAGTGCCAAATTAAATCTGGAAAATTATAAACTGATGAAGATCTTTATTCCTAGAGGTGAACAGCCATATGGTATGACTCATTTTGATATAAAACCACTCTGTTTTTAAATAGTAAGAGGAGATTTTTAGCAAAAGAGATTTATTCATCCACGAATCAAATTGCTTTTACTTCATAATTGCTAAAGATGAAGGATATGACAAGTGCAAAGTCTGGGCCCCTGGTTTGCGAATTTAAGGGCAAAACTGTAATTTTGACACATAACTTGATTTTATCGTCCTTTTGGGCTATGGAAAGCATAAGTTCTTTCCTACCATAAACCTAGAGTGTTCTGATAAACGTAGGCCCACAACCTAAAAAATTGAATAGAATAGAATGATAGAGTATCATCTACATGTTTTTGAAATAATACTTCATTCTATTAGCTGTGCACCTGATTTTCATGCTATAGAAGATCCTTATTCTTATTTAACTACATAAGACTTCTTAGATGGGGCTCAAGTTACATCAATTTCCCACATATTTTGTCCACAGAGTAAAAAGTACAAAGAAAAAAAATTTCGTTTCATTTGAAAACACACTGTGTATCTTAACAACTGAGATTTTTACTTCTTTTTTTCTTCTACAAACATAATTCCATATAAAGCCTTTTAAAAAATAAAATAGATACCTTGTTTGATTAATTATTAAAATTTTTAGACAGGGTGGTGCCTGTGGCTCAAAGGAGTAGGGTGCTGGCCCTATATACCAGAGGTGGTGGGTTCAAACCCAGCCCTGGCCAAAAGCTACACAAAAAGAAAAAAAAAATTAGACTATTAAGTATTATCTAGAGCTTTTATTTTAAAATTAAAAGCTTATTTCCTTCATATTGATACAAAAAATTTGAAACAAAAAGATTGAACTCATAAAGATGTTTATCAGAGGGTGGAAGAGTAGTAGGGAAGGGAGGTGAAGAGGGAATGATTGATGCATAAAAAATGTAGTTACATGAAAGATAAAAGAACTAGAGTTTAGTAGCACAGTAGGGTGTCTAGAGTTAATAATTACAGTGTATTTCAAATGAACTAAAAGAGTAGATAGAGTTGGAATGTTTCTAACACAAAGAAATGATATATTCTTGTGATGATGGCTACCCCAATTACCCTGATTTGATCATTACATATTATATACATATATCTAAATATCACATACACTCTATAAATATATACAACTATTATGTATACATAACAACTAAAAATTAAATTTTTCAACAATTTGGAACAATCCATATTTCAAACTAATTTCTGTCAGTCCTTAATATGAACTTTCTGAATAGTTACGCAAAGTTATTTTATAATATACCATAGTAAAAAGGATGACTAACAGATTCTTGCCTCTGATTTCCTTCCCTTTTGTACTGTTCTCAGTGTGTAATTCTACTTCATTGTATATGGTCCTCCAGCTAGTGCTCCCTTAGTTTTCGTAACAAATAATTAGCGAAAAAATGTCTTGAGACTGAGATAAAAAAGGAAGAATGCATTTTAAGAATTGATTTTTCAATTCTCTGGTTTTACACTTCTTTAGTTTACCATAAGTTTATTTTTCTTGATGCAAAAGTACAAAAAATGTCTAATCTAGTTCTTTCAAAATATTTCATGGAAGCCAAGATGTAAATTTTAGGATTTTCCTCCGAGAGTTATGATTTCTGTTGTTCCCAGAGCAATAAAATGTACTCTATGTGAGAGTTGTAATACAATACAGAGAAGAAAGTTTAAGCTCTGGAGATGCTAAACTATACCAGGTCACAGAGTAGTACAAAGGGGAGTACAACAACAGAATATGTTTCCCAAACTGAAATAAGAAAGGCTATTACTATTTGCAATCACTGAGTACTTACTGTACTGTAGGAAGGTCAGCGGGGCATACAAAGTTCAGAAAGATGTGGTTTCTATGGTTGAGGAGTTTATAATCTCTTGGAGAAGATGTGCATATTTATAAATAATTCTGATGCATAGAGGATAATAAGTGCAGAAAGTAAATAGTGGAATGTGCACTCTGTAGAAAGATGAAAAGAGCTTCGCAGTTCCAAATTAAAACATTGTTGTTATGTCATGAGCTATTAAACATGGTGTGTTTAATGCTAGACATTTCTATCACAAATTTTCTGGGAGCTGTGTTGTATGAAGTGGTACATCTAGCCTCATGTAGCTATTGAAAGTAATTAAGATAAACATTCAGTTTCTTAATGCATTTGGCACCTTTCAAGTGCTCGGTAGTCATTTGTGGCTAGTGGATACTCTATGGGACAGAACAGATATAGAATATTTTCATGACTGCAGAGTGTTCTATTGTACAGCATTGTGCTACCGCCTGTTTCTGTTATATGTTAAGGAAGATTAATGAGTTTATTACTCTCAAAGTAGTGGAGATATGCCATTACTTGAAATGCTGAGAAGTCATGTCATTTTACAAATTGCAAAACTCAAGTTCTTAAATATATCTGAGAATATTTTTCAACTCTAAGAACAAATCATTAAAAAGAATAGGAAATTATTAATTAACTAGGACATTAGTAAATAGAAAATTATAAATTAAGGAAAACTTTATCTGTGTACATTTTAGTATAAATCATGGCTTTTAGTTTAGAAACATGCAAATATATATTAGAGTCAAATATTATAAATATTAACATTATTAATAAAAGGAGTTCTAATTTAATGGGAGTTAAGGCAGCTTATCCTCAGCCAAATATAATTTACTCTGTGACCAGACATATCACACGTGTATTTGAGGTAATATTGAACATGATTGTTTCCATGGGAACAATCCTAGAGTGGCTGCTGCCTAAAAAGGATATTGAGGGCAGGAACACAGACAATTTGTTAGTATTTACACAAAAGATTTGCATTTCAATCAAGACGTGATTCTAATTGTATTTATGCATAAATTTACTTTTTAACCAACAGAAAAGAAAAATGTATACACTGCAACATGCTAGAAAATACACCATTAGAATGGAAGGAGAGCTCAAGGAGGGATCAAGACCGGGAATTACAACTGAAAACCGTCCTCAGTATAATAACTGGATGGAGCATAGTTTGGTAGAAAACAAAAGCTATAGACAGTCTTTTTAGGCCATGTCATGGGCATTTTACATGGCCTGTGTAATAGTAAGTAGAGTCCTCAGCAAGGAGAGTAGCATTCCAGCAAAAGGTTCTGTGATTCAAGGAGGAAATGTGACACACAATAAAAGGTAAACAGTACTTGGAAAAAGAGAGATCTAGCCAGCAGTCCAGAGATTATTCTCTCTCCAAGTCGTTTAGAGCCCATCACTAAGTCTTCATAGGGTAATGTGTTTTTTGTAGTTACACATAGTTTTATAGGAAGTTTGATACTTATATAGTTCTCATATAAAGCTAGGAATTTAATGATTACCAGAAATCATTTTATCATCTTAAGGTCTTTATTTAAACAAAATTCCAAACATTGTCACCAATCCATACTCACCCGTATAGATCTTGCCTGAGGTCTTCAGAGAAGTGCTGGAAGAGGCTGGTAAGCAGGACCACTTATACAAAGGTGCCTGAGTAAAACTTAATTTCCATTTATCAGCCCATCACCTCTATGAAGAATGCATTATTGCTATTCAGAATTTGCAAACGTGAAAACTGATGCCTCGATGCATTAATATCCTGCCTGAATTCATGCAATAAATGGCAAAGCCAGAAATGAAAACTTGTTCTACTTGTTTCTAAAGCATGAAGCCTAATTATTGCAATCTGCTCTTTCCCTTCCATATAGCAAAATGAGAAAAAATTATGGTTTTGAAAAATATACAGTCTCATAAGCCTATTGTTAATGTCATAATCCTTCACTAAAACTTTCTGTTGCTTGAGAACTGCAAGGATGAAAGATAGTAAAATAATCATTTCTAATTCACATGGTCATTTGGGGGAAGATTTGGTTCCTCTTTTTGGGGGGAGTTAATTCTTTATGAAACTATAAAACTATGTCAAAACTGTAATATATGGTTAAATAAATTTTGGTACACACACGCACCATGGCGTAAAATTGTGTTCCAAATATTTGATAACAGGGAAAATACTAAAGTTACAAAAACAGGAGCTCATTTATATAAGGGAAGCTCATTTACATAGCAGGAACTCATTTATATAAGGGAAATACTGTATAAGGCAGAGAAAAAAATTTGTGAAAGGAAATACACCAAAATATTAACTAATAGTCATTATCTCTGAATAGTAGTATTAGAAGTGACGTTTAATCTGTTGATGTCATTATGTTTTATTTTGCCAAATTTTGTTATGAACATTTTTAAGCATACTGTTTATAGTCTATTGTGCTTAACTTTTCATCAGTACTTTTCTATGGGGTATTTAGAAAATGAATACAAAAGCATTATTTTCAAATAAGTTGGCCACCCTATATTTTTCTCCTGTTTTCTCAGTATTTCTGTTTTCTCAAATATTTTTACGATATTTCATTTTTCTCAAAAGGATCCGTAGAGCTCTTAAAAATTAACAATTCTCACTTTTATAGTCAGTTGGGAGCAAAACTTTGAAGGCTGACTTCACGATGGATTTTCCCTCTTAGCTTTCCCTGCAAAGGTGAAGCACTAATGTAACGTAACGTCAAACTATGTGATCTGAAAATATGATTGGCTTTCCCAAAAGGTAAGCTGATCTAATTGCTTACTTACCCTTTTGGATACACACAGTTAGAAAAATACACAACTGTATTCCATCTGCAGTCAAGATAAAGGAATAGAGCCAGAGAGCCATTAAAAAAGACTTAAAAAACCTTAAATAACATACATATTTGCCTGGGAAAGAAAACATATATGGCAAAGAACATTTCTGAGTCAGGAGAAACAGATGTTCCCTTTTTCTTTTACCCAACACTTATGTTAAGAAAGTGAAGGGCTTTGTTCCCTTCCTTTCCCTTGCTAATCGTCATGTACCTGGCCACCCAAACTGGGCTACTGAGACTTCAGCATTCTGCAGCAGTCACACTGTCCGGGAGTTTGAAATCTACTTAGGTTCCCAGATTGTTCTCCCTGATAGGTAGGTAAGTGAGGTCACTGCTTTTATACACACAAATACACACACACAAACTCACATATCCAACTGCTCGCTGTTGTCATTTCCTTTACTTAAAAAGAATCAGAGAAATGAAGCTAATTTAGACTTAAAATATTTTCAAAGGAAATAAATTATTCTTATGTTAAAATCGTGTGATTTTTATCTTCTTAATCTGTACAAATGAGCATTCTGTGAAATGTGGACTGTGAAATATGGGGATGATGAATAGCTTCTACTCAGAAAAGTAAATATGATTGGGAATGCTGGTTAGACCAAGTGTAACAATTTGTTTTTGCCTCGAGCCATTAATATATCTATGTATATCAGGTGCCCCAAGAAGGTGACCATGTAGTCATCATTTTCACCTAATCTCATTGTAGTAATATTTCCTTTTTAAATCACTATGAAGCAGGAATACTCTGTGGAGACACACCGGTTTGTAAAGAAATCCTTACCATACAAAGTATGGTCCAAAGAGCCAGCAGCATCAGCACCACTGGGATGGTTCAAACTGCAGAATCTCAGACCTTACCTATACTTGCCGAATCAGAATCTTTGTGTTAACAAGCACCCCAAGTTATTCATATAGACATCTTAATGAATTTTCAGTGTACATCTATTGAACACTTAACTGTAGTCAGACGATGCTAGACATTTTCAAGCATATTATTTACTTCTCTTTTTTAAACAAAGACTTAAATATCCTTACATGTCCTAGGGTTAATTTTCCAGTAGAAAAGGAGTGATAAAGTCCAAAATTTCAGCCTGTTGCTGAACGATTTTTTATTTTTACTACCGGTATCAGTGCCGAAATTGAATTTTTTAATGTAGTATTTTTTTAGAGCAGTTTTAGCAAAATTGAGCACAGAGTACAATGAGTTCTCATATACACCCTGTACCTCAACATGCACATCCTCTCCTACTGTCAACATTCCACACCAGAGGGGTATATTTGTTACAATCCATAAACCTTGACACATACATCATTATCACACAAACCCTTTAGTTTGCATTAGGGTTCACTCTTGGAATTATACATGCCATGGTATTTGACAAATGTGTGGCATGTATCTCCAATTACAGTAGCACACAGTATGATTTCACCCTCCAAACATCCTCTGTGCTCTATTTATCCATGCCTACTTCCCCACAATCCCTAGCAATAACTGATTGTTTTACTCTCTCCAGAGTTTTGTCTTTCCCAGAATGTCATATAGTTAGAATCATGCAGTACATAGCCTTGTGATATTAGCTTATTTCACCTGAAATATTTATTTAAGGTTCCTCTGTGTCTTTTCATGGCTTGATAGTTCATTTCTTTTCAGTGCTAAATAACTTTCCGTTGCTTGGATTACTACATTTTATTGATTCCTTCACCTAGTCAAGTGTTTGAGGTTGCTGTGAGTTATAACTCCACAAAACTCTACTCTCTCTCAAAAAAATATAATTTAAAGACCTTTGTAAAAAAGAAAATAAAGACCTTTGTATTTTCGAAATCGGCCGGAAGACCATTATGAAAGTAAATACAAAGATAGGAAATAGAGTTTTAATTTCCAACTTACATTCCTAATATTCAAATTCCTTCTAGTGAACAATAGCATGAAAAAAGGAAATAAAATAATATTTTTTTATGTGTCAAATAAGTATTCCTTTAATTTAATGAGATAAAGGATTTTCCTAAAATTAGAAAAACATCACTTCTAAATTTCAAATGAAATGTTTGATTCAGGAATTATCCTTAACAAATGAAACCACAGAACAATATGTTAAGGGTGAAATATTCCATGAAGAGATCAAGCTGTCCTTATTCTTACCATCACTATGTTTTATCAACTTTATCAGTAAAAGTGATTTACACAAGATTACTTACCCCTGATGTGAGCATATTTTCTTTCTTTCTTTCTTTCTTTCTTTCTTTCTTTCTTTCTTTCTTTCTTTCTTTCTTTCTTTCTTTCTTTCTTTCTTTCTTTCTTTCTTTCTTTCTCTTTCTTTCTCTCTCTCTCTCTCCCCTTCCTTCCTTCCTTCCTTCCTTCCTTCCTTCCTTCCTTCCTTCCTTCCTTCCTTCCTTCCTTCCTTCCTTCCTTCCTTCTCTCTTTCTCTCTTTCTCTCTCTCTCTCTTTCTCTCTTTCTTTCTTTTTTTTTGTAGAGACAGGCTCTTGTTCCTGCTCAGAATTGTCTTGAACACCTGGCCCCAAGCAATTTTCCTGCTTTGGCCTACCAAAGGGTCAGGACTGCAGATGTGAGCCACATGCCAGTTGGATTCTATTCTTTTCTCTTACAAATAGGGGTTCTGAAGTATAGTTGAGAGAGCTGGTAAAGCCAGTCAAATTCTACTCCTCTATAGTTTTAGAATATAGATAGTATAATGCTCTTTATAAACATGCTGTTTTGGGAAAATAGTTGAACAAATTCCCCTAATGTAGAAGTTTCTACCTTGGATACCTCAAGCTAATACATCAATAATTAATATAAATTAAATAAACCTGTGTTTCGCACAGCATATAATTTACTTTGCATTTTTGCATCTACAATTAAACCAGTAGAGGAAAAATTAATTGGTAGTAAATTTATAGTAATTGCTTTTATAATCTCACTAAATACTGAAAATTATCCCATGAAAGTCCTTTTTTTTTCTTTTTTGAGACAGAGTCCTGCAGTGTCATTCAGGCTGGAGTGCAGTGACACAAGCATAGCTCATTGTAACCTCAAATTCTTGCGCTTAGTGACCCCCCCTGCCTCTGCTTCCTGAGTAGCTAGGATTGTACGTGTGTGTCACCATGCTGGGATAACTTTTTTTTTTTTTTCCAATTTTTGGCCAGGATCAGGTTTGAACTGGCGCCCTACTCCTATGAGCCACAGGTGGTGCCCTGCTGGGATAACTTTTTAAAACAAATTTTTCTGTGGAGATGAGGTTGCACTTTGTTGCCTAGGCTAGTTTTTGAACACATGGTCCCAATCAATCCTCCTACCTCAGTCTCTCAAAGTGCTAGGATAACAGGTGTGAGCCATCATACCCAGCCAATACTGTGAAAATTTTTTAGAGATGAGAAAACAGAAACGCTTAGCTTTTGGTAACTTGCTGGAAATCACATAATTAATTTGAGACATAAAAGTTGATTCCAAGTCTAATATTAGGTTATGGCTTATTCTAGAATGCAATGTTACTTCTTGATTTAAAATTACCAAAGTGCTTAAAATAACCATTTATACCCTGTTTGACATCAATCAAAACTTCTAAGTACTTTAGAATAGACTCCAATCCCTTAATTAAAGATCCAGGAATGTTACATGTAAGCCAAAGTCATATTATTTGGTTTTCCAAGATAAAAGATGGTTGACCAAATAATTACAACAGTTGGCCTAATTAGTAGAAATAAATATCATATTGGAAAATAATTTTACCATATGTATATTCTATATATACGTATATTTAGCATAAAATGTGCTTCACATTTTTAATAAAAAATTCAATTATATAGCTATTAACATCTTTAAGACCAATATACTGGCATATACTCAATTATGAAATTTTATAAAATTTTTGATCTTGAGGAGAATATATGAGGAAGAATAGATTTCACTGCTTTTTTTTTCTGAGACAGAGTCTCAAATGGTCTCCTTGTTTAGAGTGTCATGATGTCACAGCTCACAGCAACCTCAAACTCTTGGGCTTTAAGATTCTCTTGCCTCAGCCTCCCAAGTAGCTGGAACTATAGGCACCCACCACAGTGCCCAGTTTTTGTTGTTGTTGTTGTTGTTGTTTAGCTGGCCCAGGCTGGGTTCAAACCCGCCAGACTCTATTTAAGTGGCCAGTGCCGTAGTCACTGAGCTACAGGCACTGCCGCAGAAGAATAGATTTTAAATTGGCATTTGAAATATTGACAGTGATGGAACAATTTGGTATATTTGATATTGATGAGTAAATAATGCAGCAATTAATCCATTTATTTATGACTATATTTAAAATAGTGATTTGAATCTATAATGTAGCACCTGTTATGAATGTAATGTTGAACTGATTATGCATTCAAGAGCTATAGCAACTATTACCTAGGTAACCACAAAAATATATAACCTTGAACTGAGTTTGTTAAATAAAAAGTTTTTCTGTGGATTATTGCGATTGCCATTGTAAAATGAGAACATGACTTAAAGTGATTTAGAATTGTGTAAAATGAATTTTGAATTAAATTTTTACATTACTAGATAAGATACAATAATTTTATTTGTTCCAATTAAATATCTCAAATACTGTGTGATGATGATTTATACTTTACTGTACATTTTTCCTGAAATAATTGAATGTGCTATTTAGTACTCTTAAGAAATTCTGGGAATTTTTGTATGAATGAGCTATTTGTAGGCATTTTTATATTATGCTCAATTTTATATTCAGTGAGAAAAGAATCAAATGACAGAATTTTGAAAAAATTCCAATCTAGATAGATTTACATTTTTAGTTCCCATCTATCTTTTCTAAAATGCTATTTTAGCATGATTATTTTGCATGAATATTGAGACAAACTGTATCTCCACCCCACAGCCCTACTCTAGCACACAGCTAGCCGTATTTCTAAGGTTTTCAAATTTTCTTTAAAAATATGTGAATGGAAGTAATGTGTGCCACTTCTGGACCTCATCTTGGCTACGTTTCACAACCCTCTCCTGTGATTCTTAGCTAGATAAAAGCTCATAGTATCAGTGACCCCAAAATCACACATAAAGACAAGGCACTAAGGAACAGTGGAGGGACATGAAGGAGAGAGCCTGGGTTTTTGTGTGACTATATGGGATTGGGCAACGCATGGACCTGGACTGCTTACTTCAGACCATCAGATGAGAGAGAAATATGTTTCTGTCTTCTCTAAGCCACTCACGTATTGCTGATTCTCTTGTTACATGCACAGGATAGAATGAAATGCAGTGAGAGAAGGATGCACTCTCAAGTTCACAGGTTCAAGTTAGTTCATTTGTGCGTGGGTCATAGTCTTCCCCACAATGGCATCAGTATTGATAACAGGATCATTTTCATCCTTCTCTCCAGGTCTTTCATCATTTAGACCATAATTTGTTCCACTTCTAATTAATGCTTGCTCTACTAACTTGGATTTTTTCTCATTATAATAAGAGCCTATTGCCAGGATGAATAGGAGAGGCACATGTATATAGCAATTTTATTTGTTTGTTTCAGAATATTACTGAGGTATATAGGTTTTGGTTACATAGTTGGCTTTTGTATATTTTCAGTCAAAATTATATTTGTGTCCTTCACCTGGAAAGTATGCAATGTACCCATGCAGCGTACCTGTTGGATGGAAATTGACCCATTCTTCACCCCCCCCTTGAATTTCACTGAATTTTGCCTCCATTTGATCAACTACTGATCAACTAGTTCCAATTTAGTATTGAGTACATGTGGTGTTTCCTTTTCCATTCCTGTGATACTTCACTTAGGAGAATGGTCTTTAATTCCATCTAAGTTGTTACAAAAGATACTAAATCACACTTTTTTAATGGCTGAGTAGTATTCCATGGTATACATATACCACATTTTATTGATCCATTCATGAATTGATGGGCACTTGGGTTGTTTTCACATCTTTGTGACTTTGAATTGTGCTGCTATAAACATTTGAGTAAAAGTCTGTTTTCCTTCAGGGTAAATACCTAGTAGGGGGAGTGAAGGATCAAATGGTAGTGTTGGGTTTCAAGGCAGCTGCCTGCACAATGAAATGTCAGGGTTTCAGGCAGCTACCTGCATCATTGGTTCTTAGAGTGCTTTGTTCAAAATGACCAAACACCCCAAAGTAAGATGAGTGTGAAACAAAGTTTACTGAGGAAGAGAAAGACAGGCCAGCAGAGCAAGATATAGGTTTACAGAGCAAGACACATTTGCCATAGACATTGAATGGGTCCCCATTATACCAAGAAAAGGGCAAAGAGGCAATGGGTTGTGGCCTGTGCTTCTATTTTATACTGTCTGGGTTGGGCTGGGCCCATCCCATGGTTCACAGGTCAGCATGGAACCAGGATTTTACTATGCATGTCGACCTCCCATGAGCCTCTTTGAAAGCCCATTAGGGAGTGTGGATAGCAGCATAAATTTAAGCTAATGACATGACAATTAGTCTTAAGGCTGTTCTAGGTCACCTTTAAAACTCTATGGTACTTTTTGCTAGCCCTAGAGAGTCTTTAAAGTTCTTTTGCAGTTGGCACACTAAGTTCTGATTGGTAGATTGGAAGGGTGGGCCCTCCTTCCCAGGTGTGAGCAATTACTCCAGATGGAATTAAGGTGGGAGGCACCTGGATGGAGGCCTGCTTCCCCCTTCTCACCCCAGCCTTCTTCCACAGAAGAGGTGAATTTATACCTACCTAATAGTCTGCTCTAAGTTCTGTGAGGATTCTCTATACTACATTTTACAGAGGTTGGATGAGTTGGCAGTTCCAGCAACAGCGTAAGAGTCTTCATTTTTCTCTGCATCTCTGCTAACATTACATTGCAGTTTTGTAAGAGGCATTTAACTTGACTTGATCAGTTCTGTTGGACCCAAATCAGGGTCCAGCTAGGATGGGCACCCCCAAGGAAACAGTCACCAACTCTCGAGTCGATGCAAAAGCAAGAGGTAGTTTATTTCTGACGCGTCAGGGTCCCTCAGCTGCTCGGGGCTGGTTTTTAAACTTTAAAACCACAAGAACAGGGGGTAGTAAAGGGTGAAGGGGGTTATGGTGTGAGGGGTCGTGAGGCATATAGATTGGTCGGGCCAGTTGCCGGGGCCAAACCCCAAACGGTGGAACTCAGGATTGGTGGGGCTTGTTGCCAGGGCCAATCCGCATGGGGGCAGAGGATGGGAGGGGCTGACAACCAGGATGCAGGCTGTTGGGGCAGGGCCAGGCGTTTTCCATGGCTTTGGGGCTTCCTGGTTTTGGGTGATAGGAAAAGGGGGGGGTTACTTCATTCCCTCCTCTGGGTTGAGCATGGTCTTAATCTTAAGACCTAGGAGATTTAGTGAACTTAGGGCTCTATTCGATGTTGGAGAGATTGATATTGGTGAGTGAGGATAAGGGCCTGAGTTATATTAAGAC